>CM055276.1:21318263-21399723 GCA_029237695.1 Conchocele bisecta
TGTGATAATCCATGCATCGGTGTAGAAGATATAGAGCGGAAGGGATTTCAATAGGTTTTGACCTTTGACCTTCAACTGTGACCTTGACCTTGGACGTAGGTGCGTGGTTATTGATCGCGACACACCTTCTCATCATGAGAAACATTTGTGCCAAGCCATTTGATAATCCATGCATCGGTGTAGAAGATAGAGAGCGGAAGGGAATTTCAATAGGTTTGACCTTTGACCTTCAACTGTGACGTTGACCTTGGACATAGGTGCGTGGTTATTGATCGCGACACACCTTCTCTCATGAGAAACATTTGTGCCAAGCCATTTGATAATCCATGCATCGGTGTAGAAGATATAGAGCGGAAGGGAATTTCGATAGGTTTGACCTTTGACCTTCAACTGTGACCTTGGACGTAGGTGAGTGGTTATTGATCGCGACACACCTTCTCATCATGAGAAACATTTGTGCCAAGCCATTTGATAATCCATGCATGGGTGTAGAAGATATAGAGCGGAAGGGAATTTCCAACAGACCGACCGACCGACCGACCGACCGACAGACCGACCGACAGACAAGCTGACTCCTATATACCCCCTCAAACTTTGTTTGTGGGGGATAAAAAATAGTTTACATGCGTTGAGAAAGCAAGAACCGAGGATTGTTCTGTGAAAATGTTATGCCCGAAGCTGGTATTTAAAGAAATATATCGTAAAAAAAATGTGATTTTTGTCCGATAATCTGGAGGATCCCTGTAGCGACTTTAACTCTTTGCATGTTGCAAGTCATTATATTATTTCACCCTGTAATTATTATGAATATTTCTTGAAATGTCATTAGAATGGAGTCCGGAGGACACAATTCTAATGAAATTCCAAGACATATTTACACAGATAAATAAAACAAGAGGGCCATGATGGCCCTAATTCGCTCACCTGACTCCATGAACACTAGAGGAGAATGTGACAGTGAGTTCATGTGTTTTAAAAAAATTGTGCTATTTTTAGATGGCGGTCATCTTGGATTAAGCGATGACTCTTATTTTACCAAATCTGAAAATGCTTCACCCAAGGATCTAAACTTCCTATGAAGTTTGGCCAGCATCGGCCATGTGGTTCCTGAGAAAAAGAAGTTCAAAATCTTGAATAAATTGACGTTTTGGTGGCCATCATGGATGACATAATCATCCGAATATTGCACCAGAGCAATCGCCTCATCGATACCTTCAATTTGATATATGACATGAGCATATTCGGTCAAAAATAAAATTTGACACCAAGGGCCCCGCCCATTTTTGACCCCGGGGTTACCATTTTCACAACAAATCTCTAATAAAAGAACGACCTTTTGACATTTCGGCGGCCATCTTGGATGACATAACAATCCGATTTCGACAAAAAATGTACCAGAGTGCTCGCCTCATTGATACCTTCGATTTGATATATAACATGACCATATTCGGTCAAAAATAAAATTTGACCCCAATTTGACCACACGGGCCATGCCCATTTTTGACCCCGGGGTCACCATTTTCACAACATTGAAAGAGCATTGTACATCGATCATTCCTACCAAGTTTCGTCGTAATTCGGCTAGCGGTTTATGAGAAGAAGATTTTTTAAGAATTTAGGCTATTTTTAGACGGCGGCCATCTTGGATTACAAAATGACGTCATTTTAACAATTTTGTAGTCCCCCTACCTAAGGACCATGACCATGAAGTTTGGTGACTATAGGCCCAATGGTTACCGAGGAGAAGACGTTTGAAAATGTTCACGGATGACGGACGACGGACGGACGACGGACGGACGGACGGACACATTGCGGTAACAATAGCTCACATGAGCTTCGCTCAGGTGAGCTAAAAATATGGTACTCCTAATTTGTTGGACGAGGCCCATAGACCACAAAAGAGAATAATGTTCTAATAGCCTAGCTAGTCCACTATACCTGATGGAGATGGTTGCTGTGGCAAGTCACTTGGCCCTTAGACCTCAAAAGACATGGCCTACAGACCACACAGGAGAATGTCCTAATACAGTGGAACCTCTCTAAACTGGACACCCTGGGAGGTCCCTGTCCCAGGGTGTCCGGCTTAGAGATGCTCCAATGTAAGTCAAGCAGATGAGCTCTCCAAGACGTATATTTGTACTTTTCGACCATGAACATGCATTATAATCGGGGAAAGTGACGACATCCATAAACAAGAATTCCGAAGGTCACAATATACACCCGTCGAGGCAAGGCCAGTCAACAAGGCGAGATAACTCACTGAAAACCAATAGGCTTCTTCATCTTCATCTTGCCTTGATAAACATGTATCCCGAATTTGGTTATGATCGGTGAAGTAGAACTTGAGTTATTGCGCGGACAAGGATAGTGCAAAAATTGAAAATGGCTGCCAAGGGGAGATAAGTCATCGGAAATTTGAAAATCAATAGGCTTCTTTGTCTTGCCGTGATAAACATGTATACCAAATTTGGTGACAATCCGTCAAGTAGTACTCTAGTTATTGCGTGGACAAGCTGTGCTCGCCAACCCGCCGCCCGCCACCTGCCCGTACAAGATGAATACATAATATGTCCCGTTTTTTCAAAGGGGCGTATAAAAATTAAACATACAAATGTTGCTGGGTGTTCGGTTTAGAGAGGTTCTACTGTACTCCATTCAACTGAACCTGTTTGGGCATTGATGGTCCCAGAGTAAGGTACACATTTATAGGATCTGGAACTTGGCCATGGGGATCGGAAGGGTGGGCAATAGAATGTAAATATGAATGAAGGTAACTAGAGAATCTCGCACCAGTTACTGTTTGATATAAGATTTATGAAATGAGTCTGTTCAGGTCTGAAACGTGTTATGAATCGGCCATATGTTCATCACATGGCTTCTTCCTCCAAAATGTAGAGACGTCCAACATGTCCAAACTGTACCTGTTTGAGGGTTGTAGGTGCCCTGGGGACACGCTTCTGGAGCCCGGGTTCCCTCCACACAGTAATGTCCCAGGGGACACTTGTACCCATACACCTGAATAACAATTGAAATTAACTTACATCACGCCAGATAATAATCCATGCAGTCCTTTTAAAATGAATAGCATGTCATTCCATAATTTTGTTATTTCTTTTTTTTTGTTATTAAATGGTTTATTTCCACTTTTAAATACAACATGTACATTTTCTAAAGTTTACAAGGGAATATAGCTAAATGAAATACAATGATTACATACTATATTAAAAAGTGAAATATATGGGAGCTAGTGTAAAGTAGTTGAGATATACAGAGCATGAAAAGAAGGAAGAAGGTAAGGATTTCTTTCTTTGTGTTCACACCTGCTGGACCTGTGTAGTTGTGTAGTTTATATTTACTATAGAGATATGCTGTGCTTGATTTTTCTTGCGGTGCCTATAAGAACTTTATATATTAAACCTGCCCCACTTAATTAGGTTTGAGGAATTTGATTCCTCAAACCTTTTGTTTTCGTTGGTTTTTTTTTTCTTTTTCTTTTTCTTTTTCTTTTTATTCAGCCGTCGAGACTACAGCCAAACCGCTTGTCGGATCGACTTCAAATTTTGTATGCCGATTTGTATCAACTGTGAGACGAGAATAACTCAATTTTCAGAATTCTCATGACGTCACTTTTTACGAAACCGGAAGTGACGTCATATATCATATAATTCCCTATAACTTCCTTATTTTCCAACCGATTTCAAAAATTCTTTTTGAATTGTAAAGCTGCGAGAATTCTCTATCTTCGCTTCGCTGACAATGTTTGGCTATCTGCTCAAATGAGAGAGCTATAGACATGTGAAATTGAGAAAAATGAAAAAAATCAACAATTTCAGATTTTTATTTTATTTTAACGGGTGGGTGGTCTTTGAAAACAGTTTCCAATTTGTACAGTAATCTCAGCAACATAATTTTTTGACAGCGTCACGCGGGACATTCATCCGCACAGAAGATGATATTTTTCAGAGCAATGGCTTGAATAGTTCTGATTCTATTGTCTTTCAAACTTGGACGTTTTTTTTCAATTTTTCAAATTTGAAATGGTCATAACTCTTTTATTATCTAACCGATTTCAAATATTGTTTTTGCATTAAAAAGCCAACAAAATTCTCTATCTCCGTTTTGCTGTTAGTTTTTGGCTATCTGCCCAAATGAGAGAGTTGTAGGCATTTGAAGTTTTTAAAAAAAATTGAAATGGTCATAACTTCCTTATTATTCAACCGATTTCAAATATTTTTTTGCATTAAAAAGCCAATAAAATTCTCTATCTCCGGTTCGCTGGTAGTTTTTAGCTATCTGCTCAAATGCGCGAGCTACATTTTTTTTTCAATTTTTCAAATTTTAAATGTTCATAACTTTGTTATTATCTAACCGATTTCAAATATTTTTTTTCCATTAAAAAGCCAACAAAATTCTCTATCTCCATTTCGCCGGTAGTTTTTGGCTATCTGCCCAAATGAGAGAGTTGTAGGCATTTGAAGTTTGGTTCTTTCATTTTTTTATTTTTTTTATAATCATGATAATTATACCGATGAAAGCCGAAACAGGCCGAATGCATTTTTCAAATTTGAAATGGTCATAACTTTTTTATTATCTAACCGATTTCAAATATTTTTTTTGCATTAAAAAGCCAACAAAATTCTCTATCTCCGTTTCGCTGGTAGTTTTTGGCTATCTGCCCAAATGAGAGAGTTGTAGGCATTTGAAGTTTTTAAAAAAAATTGAAATAAATGGTCATAACTTCCTTATTATTCAACCGATTTCAAATATTTTTTTGCATTAAAAAGCCAATAAAATTCTCTATCTCCGGTTCGCTGGTAGTTTTTAGCTATCTGCTCAAATGCGCGAGCTACATGCATTTGAAGTTTGAGAACGAGCAT
The DNA here is from genome assembly GCA_029237695.1 of Conchocele bisecta. Lineage (NCBI taxonomy): Eukaryota > Metazoa > Mollusca > Bivalvia > Lucinida > Thyasiridae > Conchocele > Conchocele bisecta. The sequence goes on from CM055276.1 coordinate 21,323,141, forward strand.
ATAAACTTAGCCGCCTAGAACAGTGTGTACAGCTGACAAACTTCGAGGTGGAGGCCAGACAGGTATGGTGGGCTGTATCAGACACTGGTTTTATATACGAACTGACATGCTGTGAGTGCTTTAGAATCGTCTTAACTTCAATGTCAGACTAGGGGTTTAACGGTACACATTTCGTAGAACGTTATATAATGAAAAATGCTTAGAATAGTCAAGCGATTCTGAAAATACAAAACTTTATTTTTTCAATTTCATTGGAATTGCATCAATTTTTTTTGAGTTTCATATGTTTTCGTCATTGGCAATGTCTTCTAATCACTTTGCCAGTGTACGTTTGTCAGTACATCAAGCCTCAAACCGTTGATGCAGCTTCAGCTGCTCTAGTTATTTGCTGTTCTCTTTTGTCTTTCATTGTCGCTATTTCTTCTTCTATATGTATTATATTTTTCAAGTAACTTACAAAAGATTCGAAAGTACAGTAGAACTTCAATAACTAGAACAGGTCTGGCTCGAACACCATGGAAAACTCGAACTGGTTCGACAGTCCCGTCAAATTTCCTATATAATTCATGTAATAAAACACCTTAAACTCGAACTATGAATTACTCGAACAGTCGAACCTGTGGATTTAGTCCCCGTGGACGGTCAAACAGTGGTAATTACCGCTAATAACTCGAACAGGTAAGTCTGTGATCAGCTGTTTGTCTAACGAGGTGCGAATTCCACCATTGCGGGCGGTCGCGTTGAGTAGTTTCCCTTGACGCGCGATGACATTAAATCACGAATCGCAAACAATAGCGGCGTGAATTACGGGCGTTATGATGTCCACGCTATGTGTCATGAAAAAACGTTTACTTAAATTTAATTTGCTTTGGACAGAAGAGAAGATGTGCCAATAACAAACAAACCGAGATCATGGAATTCTTCAGGCGTTAATTTATAGTGTTTATAATTGTATACTGACATTGTTTCGTTTATATTTTCCGTTTGTATATTTATACAATGGCATGTCACATCGGTCATCTCATATATTCACATAAGTGATTTTATTGACTGAATGTGACAGTACATTTTTGAAACTTCATTCCCTCGAACTATGCATCGCTCGAACTCAAACTCGATTCCATTGCCGGTTCGAGCGATCGAAGTTCTACTGTAATATCATGCTTTTCATATTTACATTTTAAAATATAGTATTTTGCTAACAAAATTATAAAATTAAATTGTTTTACCATCAGTGCCTTATTTGTTATTCCTAGAGAAACACTACGAAAATTTAATTCATATGTTTAGTCTTTTACATTTAGATAATTCGAAGCTGTGACCAAAAATGTTGCACATGCATACATTCCCAGAACATGTGTTTTATGCTTTCAACATACATAGAGCAAAAATCACATAGACTACTATTTACTATATTACAACGATAGAGTAGTTTATTTGTCCCAATTATACGCATTAAATATCTATATTGGAAATTGCATAATGTTGAGTCTATTGTACAATCGAAAGCTAATGTGTAAATTTGTTTCCAGCATAAATTATCATCAGAAAATTCATTTGTCGATTTTTGTTCAGATTTTATTTCTTCTATATTTTGTTTGTGTGTTTGTCTTGTATATAGTAATTTGTTCACATATTTGCTATCCTGTACTTTCGATATAAGTGACGTAGATTGTGGAGTTGTGTTGATGCTTTCTGTTTTTATTTTCTCGGCCCATCATGATAATGGACTTATGCTGTTCACAATACTTTGATATTTGATAAAATCGTCCTGACGTACCGTATTTTGCCGGTTATAGGTCGCAAGAGTGTATAAGATGCACCCATATTTTCAGTCCGAAATCTGGGGGAAAATGTCTACATGAGATTAAAAGATGCACCCAATTTTCCTAACAAAATGAAACAAAAAAATAAAAAAAACTCGCCAAGTTGTTGTCGTTATTTATTCCCCAGCACTGTTTTTTTATTTGTACCTTGGACGTTTTTGTCTGTATTTTCCCTATCATAGTTTGCTATGTCCGTAATTTGCCGACTCTATGTCCGTGATTCCCCGGTCAATATTTCACCGTTTTCTAGTATCTTCAATTACACTGTGAACCCGGTAGTACACGCTTCACTATAAAACATGCTCGGTTAGTACACTGTTGTGCCTTGGCTGCCGATTATTTTGCCTATTTGTATCTCAAAATCGTGTTAAATGTGTAACAGACTATTGTCAGAAATTGTGTTATATTTGCGATCATATTGCTGCAGAAAGTGGTATTATATTGTTAATTATTGATTGCGGTATGTATTATCTCTTTTCAACACCATTTACTGTAAATATTTTCGAAATCAATATCGGCGAAATATGGCGACAGATCTGCGTATAATCCAGAGTGTTTTTCCTTTCGAAATACACATTTACGGATATGAAATGTATTAAATATTAAATTTTTATTTTTGTTATTTCTCACGGAAAGTATATGTTGTGACCACTCATTTGAACCATCTCGACGAAACAGTTTAAATGGTGATCGCGGAATATACTTCTGAGTGCATAGAAGGAAAATATTTAGGATTTTCCGCAAACATAAGCGTATCCTCAGCATAAAATGGGTTACTGATAAGCGTATCCTCAGCATGAAATGGGTTACTGACATGATGCGAGGATGAAAGTCGCACATTCGCAACGTCTGCGACGTATCAAAAGGCGTGTTGACCAATCAGTGCAATTTCAAAACATAGCCTAAAGGTCACACAGTTTACAGCCTTGTGCTGTATGATGACATAAGATAAACACCTGTTAGTTGACACGGCTGGGTGTTATCAATTTTTTTCCACAAAGCAACACACAAATTTTGCCGGTGTAATATTTCAATATCAGTCGTATCTTCCGTAAATGACGCTGAAAATGACGCCTATAGCTATGACGAATTTGCATTGTCCGCTGACGTAATTATGTTTTTAATTAGAGATTGGCGAACATTGTAAACCATGGGCAGCTATGCGAATCCACCGCCTGGTCTGGCCGCTAATGCAATAAGCCTGGATTTGTCAGAGATAGAGACCCAATTCACATGAACACGTTTGTCGTGTCATAAATAGACTGGTTCCCAGTAGTATTGTTTCACTGGGACGCATCAGACAGGTACCAGTTTAGTGACGAATAAGAAACTGACGTCAGCAACCGCGTGATGGCTTTGTGTTGTAAATCTTGACATGTGGTGTGTTTGATGTCGGTCAGCTGACTTGGGCTTGCCACTTTGGACGAATCAGCATCGTGTAAACACACAGTTTCGAAACTAATGATGGAGTTTTATAACTTGCGTGGAATTGCAAAAGGACACCGACCCATATGGGCCCTGTAAATGTTTTCAAAAGATAATTAAAATGATAGAGGCCAGCTTGTGATTTGGCAGAGAAAATGTCGACCGAATGTGACACAGCATCGAAACCACAGGCATTCGGCATGTTTCGACTTTCGTCGGTATAACTCTATATATATATATGCAGTTATACTGATAAAAGCCGAAACACGCCGAATGCCTGTGGTCGAAACGAGTAAGGCGCGAACTGTTTAGAATACGAATCTGAGGATACTTTTCCAATTTCAAGTGGATATTACCGCTAACAACAATAACAAATATCGAAACAAATCTGTATTTTATGATTTTTTTTGTCATTTTTGTTGATATTTCGGGGTGGAAAAAAATGCTCTTGTATCAAAACGTGTGCATAAGACCCAGGGGCTTTGTGGGATGAAAATCTGGGTAAAAAAAGTGCGTCTAATACTCGGCAAAATACGGTATATTGAATATTGCTGTAACAAGAAAATTCCTTACTCTGTAGTCATATAGATGTTCAACATATTTAATGCCTTTATTGTACCAATCCTTGAAAAAGATTGTTTTGTTTTGATGCTTTAAATTGGAATTATTCCAAAGTATTTCTTTTGATACTGTGTCATTTTTGGAGGAATAGTTAATAAGTGACCAGGATTTTAAAACATTATTTAAAAACTTATTATCTTCCGCTATATGTTTAACATCTTCTGCTTTTATGTTACATTCAAAGAGCAAAAATCCACCATATCTTTCATGTTTTTTTTCATAAAGTTGTTTCCATTTACCTCTGTTTGATGTGTCACATATTCGTTTGTACCCATGATGCCTTCCTTATTGATGTTATAAAACTATCTATATCTAACATGTTTAATCCCCCTTTTTCGTAGGATTGGATGATTGTAGTTCTTTTAATTTTATCAGGCTTGCTGTCCCATAAAAAATTGAATAATTTGTTTTTGATTATTTTGACCATGTTGTCTGGAGGGTCGTGTAAAACTGTTAATGGATATATTAGTTTTGGAGCAGCAAACGTTTTAATAACTGTAATTTTTCCAAGTAAACTTAAGTTTCCAAGTTTCCACTTATCAAGACACTGTTCAAACTCTACTATTTTAGGAAGGATGTTATATTCGTGGATATCTGTATTATTATTTAAGAACGTAATTCCTAACGTTTTTGCACTAAGAGAAGTCCAAATGAATGTCTTATCCGGACAGAAAATCAGATCTTCATCTTTTAAGGCACCAACGCGCATGTTATTTTGTTTTGTTTTGTTATTTCTACCCAAAAGTATATACGGTAGTGACAAAGACATATAGTCTCATAGAGTTAGTTCAAATTAATGGCCATAAATTCAAGGAGGAATGAAGAACTAGATGGCCGCGGCCTGCATGTCGCGCCTTGTGGCGAGGCATGGACACTAAAAAAAAAGATCTAGTATAACGAAAAACTTAACCAAAAAACTTAACCAAAAACTTTAACCAAAAAACTTAACCAAAAACTTCAAAGTAATTTGACCTTGACATTGGGCACAGGGGCCGCACGGGAGGGGGGTAGAATGAAAATATAGATGATGATAAACACCCATGTGAAGTTTCAAGGTAATGGGCAAAGCAGTTGCAGAGATAATAGTATAACGAAAAACTTTAACCAAAAAACTTAAAAAAACTTTAACCAAAAACTTTAACCAAAAAAACTTAACCAACAAAAAACTTCAAAGTAATTTGACCTTGACATTGGGCACAGGGGCCGCACGGAAGGAGGGTAGAATGAAAATATAGATGATGATAAACACCCATGTGAAGTTTCAAGGTGATGGGCAAAGCAGTTGCAGAGATATAGTATAACAAAAACGAAAAACTTTAACCAAAAAACTTAACCAAAAAACTTAACCAAAAACTTTAACCAACGAACTTAACCAAAAACTTCAAAGTAATTTGACCTGACATTGGGCACAGGGGCCGCACGGGAGGGGGGTAGAATGAAAATATAGATGATGATAAACACACATATGAGTTTTCAAGGTTGATGGGCAAAGGCTAAGTTGCAAAGCGATATAGTTAATTTAAACAGTTTAACCAAAAACCTTTAACCAAAAAAAACTAACCAAAAATTCAAAGTAATTTGACGACATTGGGCACCAAAAAGGTTTGGGCTTTACCAGACAAATTGCCCCCCCCCCCCGAAATCCGCCCCCACGTTTCAAGTAATCGCCCCCCCCCCCGGCCCCCGGAGCCCTCCAAAAACCAACCCCCGCCACCCCCCTTACATTGGGCACGGGCAACCCCCTGGGCCGCACGGAAGGAGGGTAGAATGAAAATATAGAGATGATAAACACCCAATGTGAGTTTCAAGGTGATGGGCCAAAGCAGTTGCAGAGATATATATAACGAAAAACTTTAACCAAAAAAACTTACCAAAAAACTTAACCAAAAACTTTAACCAACGAACTTAACCAAAAAAACTACAAAGTAATTTGACCTGACATTGGGCACAGGGGCCGCACGGGAGGGGGGGTAGGGGTAGAATGAAAATATAGATGATGATAAATAAACACACATATGAAGTTTCAAGGTAATGGCAAAGCAGTTGCAGAGATATAGTATAACAAAAAAACTTTAAAACCAAAAACTTTAACCAAAAAACTTAACCAAAAAACTTCAAAGTAATTTGACCTTGACATTGGGCACAGGGCCGCACGGAAGGGGGGTAGAATGAAAATATAGATGATGATAAAACACCCATGTGAAGTTTCAAGGTAATGGGCGGCAAAGCAGTTGCAGAGATATAGTATAACGAAAATCTTTTAACCTCAAAAAAACTTAACCAAAAACTTTAACCAAAAAACTTAACCAAAAATTTCAAAGTAATTTGACCTTGACATTGGGCACAGGGGCTGCACGGGAGGGGGGTATGAATAGTGAATGATAAAGTAATTTGACCTTGACATTGGGCACAGGGGCCGCACGGGAGGGGGGTAGAATGAAAATATAGATGATTGATAAACACCATGTGAAGTTTCAAGGTAATGGGCAAAGCAGTTGCAGAGATATAGTTACAACGAAAAAACTTTAACTTTAACCAAAAAACTTAATAAAAAAACTTAACCAAAAACTTTAACGAAAAACTTAAAACCACTTAAAAAACTTACCAAAAACTTCAAAGTAATTTGACCTTGACATTGGGCACAGGGGCAGCACGGGAGGGGTAGAATGAAAATATAGATGATGATAAACACACATGTGAAGTTTCAAGGTAATGGGCAAAAGCAGTTGCAGAGATATAGTATAAAGAAAAACTTTAACCAAAAAACTTAACCTTTAAAAAACTACTAAACCAAAAAAACTTTAAACTTTGAACCACAAAACTTAACCAAACTAGATGGCCGCGGCCTTGCATGTCGCGCCTTGTGGCGAGGCATGGACACTAAAAAAAGATATAGTATACGAAAAACTTTAACCAAAAAATTAACTAACCAAAAAAACTTAACAAAAACTTTAACCAAAAAACTTAACCAAAAACTTCAAAGTAATTTGACCTTGACATTGGGCACAGGGGCCGCACGGGGAGGGGGGTAGAATGAAAATATGATGATGATAAACACCCATGTGAAGTTTCAAGGTAATGGGCAAAGCAGTTTTTTACAGAGATATAGTATAACGAAAAACTTTGTTTAACCAAAAAAACTTAAAAAAACTTAACCAAAACTAAAATAAAAAACAAAAAAAAACTTAAACAAAACTTCAAAGTAATTTGACCTTGACAGGGTTGGGCAAAGGGGACCCGCACGGGAGGGGGGTAGTAATGAATGAAAATAATAGATGATGTAAACACCCATGTGATTTCAAGGTAATGGGCAAAGCAGTTGCAGAGATATAGTATAACGAAAAACTTTAACCAAAAAAACTTAACCAAAAAACTTTAACGAAAAAAACATTAACCAAAAAACTTAACCAAAAACTTCAAAGTAATTTGACCTTGACATTGGGCACAGGGCCGCACGGGAGGGGGGTAGAATGAAAATATAGATGATGATAAACACCCATGTGAAGTTTCAAGGTAATGGGCAAAGCAGTTGCAGAGATATTAATATAACAAAAAACTTTAACCAAAAAACTTAAACAAAAAACTTAACCAAAAAACTTCTTTAACCACAAAACTTAACCAAACTAGATGGCCGCGGCCTGCATGTCGCGCCTTGTGGCGAGGCATGGACACTAAAAAAAAGATATAGTATATCGAAAAACTTTAAACCAAAAAACTTAACCAAAAAACTTAACCAAAAACTTTAACCAAAAAACTTAACCAAAAACTTCAAAGTAATTTGACCTTGACATTGGGTACAGGGGCCCGCACGGGAAGGGGGGTAGAATGAAAATATAGATGATGATAAACACCCATGTGAAGTTTCAAGGTAATGGGCCAAAGCAGTAGCAGAGATATAGTATAACAAAAAAAAAAACTTTAACCAAAAAACTTAACCAAAAACAAAAACTTTAACCAAAAACTTAACCAAAACTTCAAAGTAATTTTGACCTTGACATTGGCACGGGGCCGCACGGGAGGTGGGTAGAATGAAAATATAAGGATGATGATAAACACCCATGGTGAAGTTTCAAGTGATGGGCAAAGCAGTTGCAGTTGATATAGTATAACGAAAAAAACTTTGTTAACCAAAAAACTTAACCAAAAAAAAACTTAACCAAAAACTTTAACCAACAAACTTAACCAAAAACAACCAAAAACTTCAAAGTAACTTTGACCCTTGACATTGGGCACAGGGACGTCACGGAGTGGGGTAGAATGAAATATAGATGATGATAAACACCCATGTGGAAGTTTCAAGGTAAATGGGCAAAGCAGTTGCAGAGATATAATATAACAAAAAAACTTTAACCAAAAAACTTAAACCAAAAAATTAAAAAAAACTTAACCAAAAACTTTAACCACAAAACTTAACCAACTAGATGGCCGCGGCCTGCATGTCGCGCCCCTTGTGGCGAGGCATGGACACTAAAAAAAAGATATAGTATATCGAAAAAAACTTTAACCAAAAAACTTTAACCAAAACTTTAACGAAAAAACTTAACCAAAAATTCAAAGGTAATTTTGACCTTGACATTGGGCACCAGGGGCTGCACGGGAGGGGGGGTAGAATGAAAATGATAGATGATGATAAACACCCATGTGAAGTTTCAAGGTAAATGGGCAAAGCAGTTGCAGAGATATAGTACAACGAAAAACTTTAACCAAAAAACTTAACCAAAAAACTTAACCAAAAACTTTAACGAAAAACTTAACCAAAAAACTTCACCAAAAAACTTCAAAGTAATTTGACCTTGACATTGGGCACAGGGGCCGCACGGAAGAGGGGGTAGAAGAATGAAAATATAGATGATGATGTTAAAAACACCCATGTGGAAGTTTACAAGGTAATGGGCAAAGCAGTTGCAGAGATATAGTATAACAAAAAACTTTAACGAAAAACTTTTTAACCAAAAACATTAACCAAAAAAAACTTAACCAAAAACTTCAACCAAAAAATCTTAACCAAAAACTTAAAAGTAATTTGACCTTGACATTGGGCACAGGGCAGCACGGGAGGGGGGTAGAATGAAAATATAGATGATGATAAACACACATGTGAAGTTTTTCAAGGTAATGGGCAAAGCAGTTGCAGAGATATAGTAAAATAAAGAAAAACTTTAACCAAAAAACTTAACCAAAAAACTTAACCAAAACTTTAACCAACATTAACTTTAACCAAACTAGATGGCCGCGGCCTGCATGTCACGCCTTGTGGTGAGGCATGGACACTAAAAAAAAAGATATAGTATAACGAAAAACTTTAACCAAAAAACTTAACCAAAAAACTTAACCAAAAACTTTAACCAAAAAACTTAACCAAAAACTTCAAAGTAATTTGACCTTGACATTGGGCACAGGGGCCGCACGGGAGGGGGGTAGAATGAAAATATAGATGATGATAAACACCCATGTGAAGTTTCAAGGTAATGGGCAAAGCAGTTGCAGAGATATAGTATAACAAAAAACTTTAATGAAAAACTTTAACCAAAAAACTTAACCAAAAAACTTAACCAAAAACTTTAACCACAAAACTTAACCAAACTAGATGGCCGTGGCCTGCATGTCGCGCCTTGTGGTGAGGCATGGACACTAAAAAAAAGATATAGTATAACGAAAAACTTTAACCAAAAAACTTAACCAAAAAACTTAACCAAAAACTTTAACCAACGAACTTAACCAAAAACTTCAAAGTAATTTGACCTTGACATTGGGCACAGGGGCCACACGGGAGGGGGGTAGAATGAAAATATAGATGATGATAAACACCCATTTGAAGTTTCAAGGTAATGGGCAAAGCAGTTGCAGAGATATAGTATAACAAAAAACTTTAACCAAAAACTTTAACCAAAAAACTTAACCAAAAACTTCAAAGTAATTTTGACCTGACATTGGGCACAGGGGCCGCACGGAAGGGGGGTAGAATGAAAATATAGATGATGATAAACACCCATGTGAAGTTTCAAGGTAATGGGCAAAGCAGTTGCAGAGATATAGTATAACGAAAAATCTTTAACCAAAAAAACTTAACCAAAAACTTTAACCAAAAAACTTAACAAAAAAAAAATTTCAAAGTAATTTGACCTTGACATTGGGCACAGGGGCTGCACGGGAGGGGGTAGAATGAAAATATAAATAAGTTAATTTGACCTTGACATTGGGCACAGGGGCCGCACGGGAGGGGGGTAGAATGAAAATATAGATGATGATAAACACCCATGTGAAGTTTCAAGGTAATGGGCAAAAGCAGTTGCAGAGATATAGTACAAACGAAAAAAACTTTAGCCAAAAAACTTAACCAAAAAACTTAACCAAAACTTTAACGAAAAACTTTAACCAAAAAACTTAACCAAAAAACTTCAAAGTAATTTGACCTTGACATTGGGCACAGGGGCCGCACGGAAGAGGGGTAGAATGAAAATATAGATGATGATAAACACCCATGTGAAGTTTCAAGGTAATGGGCTAAAGCAGTTGCAGAGATATAGTATAACATTTAACGAAAAACTTTAACCAAAAAAACTTAACCAAAAAACTTAACCTTAACCAAAAACATCAACCAAAAAACTTAACCAAAAACTTCAAAGTAATTTGACCTTGACATTGGGCACAGGGGCAGCACGGGAGGGGGGTAGAATGAAAATATAGATGATGATAAACACACATGTGAAGTTTCAAGGTAATGGGCAAAGCAGTTGCAGAGATATAGTATAAAGAAAAACTTTAACCAAAAAACTTAACCAAAAAACTTAACGAAAAACTTTAACCACAAAACTTAACCAAACTAGATGGCCGCGGCCTGCATGTCGTGCCTTGTGGCGAGGCATGGACACTAAAAAAAAGATATAGTATAACGAAAAACTTTAACCAAAAAACTTAACCAAAAAACTTAACCAAAAACTTTAACCAAAAAACTTAACCAAAAACTTCAAAGTAATTTGACCTTGACATTGGGCACAGGGGCCGCACGGGAGGGGGGTAGAATGAAAATATAGATCATGATAAACACCCATGTGAAGTTTCAAGGTAATGGGCAAAGCAGTTGCAGAGATATAGTATAACGAAAAATTTAACACTTAACCAAAAACTAAACTTAACCAAAAACTTAACCAAAAAATCTTAACCAAAACTTCAAAGTAATTTTGACCTTGACATTGGGCACAGGGGCCGCACGGGAGTGGGGTAGAATGAAAATATAGATGATGATAAACACCCATGTGAAGTTTCAAGGTGATGGGCAAAGCAGTTGCAGAGATATAGTATAACGAAAAACTTTAACCAAAAAACTTAACCAAAAAACTTAACCAAAAACTTTAACCAACGAACTTAACCAAAAACTTCAAAGTAATTTGACCTTGACATTGGGCACAGGCGCCGCACGGGAGGGGGGTAGAATGAAAATATAGATGATGATAAACACCCATATGAAGTTTCAAGGTAATGGGCAAAGCAGTTGCAGAGATATAGTATAACAAAAAACTTTAACGAAAAACTTTAACCAAAAAACTTAACCAAAAACTTTAACCACAAAACTTAACCAAACTAGATGGCCGCGGCCTGCATGTCGCGCCTTGTGGTGAGGCATGGACACTAAAAAAAAGATATAGTATAACGAAAAACTTTAACCAAAAAACTTAACCAAAAAACTTAACCAAAAACTTCCACCAAAAAACTTAACCAAAAACTTCAAAGTAATTTGACCTTGACATTGGGCACAGGGGCCGCACGGAAGAGGGGTAGAATGAAAATATAGATGATGATAAACACCCATGTGAAGTTTCAAGGTAATGGGCAAAGCAGTTGCAGAGATATAATATAACAAAAAACTTTAACGAAAAACTTTAACCAAAAAACTTAACCAAAAAACTTAACCAAATACTTTAACCAAAAAACTTAACCAAAAACTTCAAAGTAATTTGACCTTGACATTGGGCACAGGGGCAGCACGGGAGGGGGTAGAATGAAAATATAGATGATGATAAACACACATGTGAAGTTTCAAGGTAATGGGCAAAGCAGTTGCAGATATAGTATGAAGAAAAACTTTAACCAAAAACTTTAACTAAAAAACTTAACCAAAAACCTTAACCAAAAACTTTAACCAAAAAACTTAACTAAACTAGATGGCCGCGGCCTGCATGTCGCGCCTTGTGGCGAGGCATGGACACTAAAAAAAAGATATAGTATAACAAAAAACTTTAACCAAAAAACTTAACAAAAAAACTTAACCAAAAACTTTAACCAAAAAACTTAACCAAAAACTTCAAAGTAATTTGACCTTGACATTGGGCACAGGGGCCGCACGGGAGGGGGGTAGAATGAAAATATAGATGATGATAAACACCCATGTGAAGTTTCAAGGTAATGGGCAAAGCAGTTGCAGAGATATAGTATAACGAAAAACTTTAACCAAAAAAACTTAACCAAAAACTTTAACCAAAAAATAACTTAACCAAAAACTTCAAAGTAATTTGACCTTGACATTGGGCACAGGGGCCGCACGGGAGGGGGGTAGAATGAAAATATAGATGATGATAAACACCCATGTGAAGTTTCAAGGTAATGGGCAAAGCAGTTGCAGAGATATAGTATAACGAAAAACTTTAACCAAAAAACAACTTAACCAAAAAACTTAACCAAAAACAATTTAACCAACGAACTTAACCAAAAACTTCAAAGTAATTTGGCCTTGACATTGGGCACAGGGGCCGCACGGGAGGGGGGTAGAATGAAAATATAGATGATGATAAACACCCATATGAAGTTTCAAGGTAATGGGCGAAAGCAGATTGCAGGAGATATAGTATAACAAAAAACTTTAAACCAAAAACTAAAAAACTTTAACCCAAAAAACTTAACCAAAACTTCAAAGTAATTTGACCTTGACATTGGGCACAGGGGCCGCACGGAAGGGGGGTAGAATGAAAATATAGATGATGATAAACACCCATGTGAAGTTTCAAGGTAATGGGCAAAGCAGTTGCAGAGATATAGTATAACGAAAAACTTTAACCAAAAAACTTAACCAAAAACTTTAACCAAAAAACTTAACCAAAATTCAAAGTAATTTGACCTTGACATTGGGCACAGGGGCCGCACGGGAGGGGGGTAGAATGAAAATATAGATGATGATAAACACCCATGTGTAGTTTCAAGGTGATGGGCAAAGCAGTTGCAGAGATATAGTATAACGAAAAACTTTAACCAAAAAACTTAACCAAAAAACTTAACCAAAAACTTTAACCAACGAACTTAACCAAAAACTTCAAAGTAATTTGACCTTGACATTGGGCACAGGGGCCGCACAGGAGGGGGTTAGAATGAAAAATAGATGATGATAAAAAACACCATTTGAAGTTTCAAGGTAATGGGCAAAGCAGTTGCAGAGATATAGTATAACAAAAAACTTTAACCGAAAACTTTAACCAAAAAACTTAACCAAAACTTCAAAGTAATTTGACCTTGACATTGGGCACAGGGGCCGCACGGAAGGGGGGTAGAATGAAAATATAGATGATGATAAACACCCATGTGAAGTTTCAAGGTAATGGGCAAAGCAGTTGCAGAGATATAGTATAACGAAAAACTTTAACCAAAAAAACTTAACCAAAAACTTTAACCAAAAAACTTAACCAAAAATTTCAAAGTAATTTGACCTTGACATTGGGCACAGGGGCTGCACGGGAGGGGGGTAGAATGAAAATATAAAGTAATTTGACCTTGATATTGGGCACAGGGGCCGCACGGGAGGGGGGTAGAATGAAAATATAGATGATGATAAACACCCATGTGAAGTTTCAAGGTAATGGGCAAAGCAGTTGCAGAGATATAGTACAACGAAAAACTTTAACCAAAAAACTTAACCAAAAAACTTAACCAAAAACTTTAACGAAAAACTTTAACCAAAAAACTTAACCAAAAACTTCAAAGTAATTTGACCTTGACATTGGGCACAGGGGCCGCACGGAAGAGGGGTAGAATGAAAATATAGATGATGATAAACACCCATGTGAAGTTTCAAGGTAATGGGCAAAGCAGTTGCAGAGATATAGTATAACAAAAACTTTAACGAAAAACTTTAACCAAAAAACTTAACCAAAAAACTTAACCAAAAACTTCAACCAAAAAACTTAACCAAAAACTTCAAAGTAATTTGACCTTGACATTGGGAACAGGGGCAGCACGGGAGGGGGGTAGAATGAAAATATAGATGATGATAAACACACATGTGAAGTTTCAAGGTAATGGGCAAAGCAGTCGCAGAGATATAGTATAAAGAAAAACTTTAACCAAAAAACTTAACCAAAAAACTTAACCAAAAACTTTAACCACAAAACTTAACCAAACTAGATGGCCGCAGCCTGCATGTCACGCCTTGTGGTGAGGCATGGACACTAAAAAAAAGATATAGTATAACGAAAAACTTTAACCAAAAAACTTAACCAAAAACTTTAACCAAAAAACTTAACCAAAAACTTCAAAGTAATTTGACCTTGACATTGGGCACAGGGGCCGCAACGGGAGGGGGGTAAGAATGAAAATATAGATGATGATAAACACCCATGTGAAGTTTCAAGGTAATGGGCAAAGCAGTTGCAGAGATATAGTATAACAGAAAACTTTAACGAAAAACTTTAACCAAAAAACTTAACCAAAAACTTCAAAGTAATTTGACCTTGACATTGGGCACAGGGGCCGCACGGGAGGGGGGTAGAATGAAAATATAGATCATGATAAACACCCATGTGAAGTTTCAAGGTAATGGGCAAAGCAGTTGCAGAGATATAGTATAACGAAAAACTTTAACCAAAAAACTTAACCAAAAACTTTAACCAAAAAACCAAAAAACTTAACCAAAACTTCAAAGTAATTTGACCTTGACATTGGGCACAGGGGGCCGCACGGGAGTGTAAATGTGAAAATATAGATAGATGATGATAAACACCCAGGTGAGAAGTTTCAAGGTGATGGGCAAAGCAGTTGCAGAGATATAGTATAACGAAAAACTTTACCAAAAAAACTTAACCAAAAAACTTAACCAAAAACTTTAACCAACGAACTTAACCAAAAACTTCAAAGTAATTTGACCTTGACATTGGCACAGCGCGCCCGCACGGGAGGGGGGAGAATGAAAATATAGATGATGATAAACACATATGAAGTTTTCAAGGTAATGGGCAAAGCATTGCAGAGATAGTATAACAAAAAACTTTAAACGAAAAACTTTACCAAAAAACTTAACCAAAAAACTTTAACCACAAAACTTAACCAAACTAGATGGCCGCGCCTGCAATGTCGCGCCTTGTGGTGAGGCATGGACACTAAAAAAAAGATATAGTATAACGAAAAAACTTAACCAAAAAACTTAACCAAAAAACTTAACCAAAAACTCAACCAAAAAAACTTAACCAAAAACTTCAAAGTTAATTTGACCTTGACATTGGGCACAGGGGCCGCACGGAAGGGTAATGAAAATATAGATTAATGTAAACAACCCATGAAGTTTCAAGTAATGGGCAAAGCAGTTGCAGAGATATAATATAACAAAAAACTTTAACGAAAAACTTTAAAAATTAACAAAAAACAAAAAAACTTAACCAAAAACTTTAACCAAAAACTTCAACCAAAAAACTTAACAAAAACTTCAAAGTAATTTGACCTTGACATTGGGCACAGGGGCAGCACGGGAGGGGGGTAGAATGAAAATATAGATGATGATAAACACACATGTAAGTTTCAAGGTATGGCAAAGCAGTTGCAGAGTATAGTATGAAGAAAAACTTTAACCAAAAAACTAACCAAAAAACTTAACCAAAAACTTTAACCACAAAACTTAACCAAACAGATGGCGCGGCCTGCATGTCGTGCCTTGTGGCGAGGCATGGACACTAAAAAAAAGATATAGTAATAACGAAAAACTTTAACCAAAAAACTTTAACCAAAAAACTTAACCAAAAACTTTAACCAAAAAACTTAACCAAAACTTCAAAGTAATTTGACCTTGACATTGGGCACAGGGGCCGCACGGGAGGGGGGTAGAATGAAAATATAGATGATGATAAACACCCATGTGAAGTTTCAGGTAATGGGCAAAGCAGTTTGCAGAGATATATATAAAACGAAAAACTTTAAACCAAAAAACTTAACCAAAAACTTAACCATAAAACTTAACCAAAACTTCAAAGTAATTTCTTTTGACCTTACATTGGGCACAGGGGCCGCACGGGAGTGGGGTATGAAAATATAGATGATAAACACACCCAGTGAAGTTTCAAGGTGATGGCAAAGCAGTTGCAGAGATAGTATAACGAAAAACTTAACCAAAAAAACTTAACCAAAAAACTTAACCAAAAACTTTAACCAACGAACTTAACCAAAAACTTCAAAGTAATTTGACCTTGACATTGGGCACAGGCGCCGCACGGGAGGGGGGTAGAATGAAAATATAGATGATGATAAACACCCATATGAAGTTTCAAGGTAATGGGCAAAGCAGTTGCAGAGATATATATAACAAAAAACTTTAACCAAAAACCTTTAACCAAAAAACTTAACAAAAAATTCAAAGTAATTTTGACCTTGACATTGGGCACAGGGGTCCGCACGAAGGGGGGTAGAATGAAAATATAGATGATGATAAACACCCTTGTGAGTTTCAAGGTAATGGGCAAACAGCATTTGCAGAGATATATATAACGAAAAACTTTAAACCAAAAAACTTAACCAAAAACTTAACCAAAAAACTTAAACCAAAATTCAAAGTAATTTTGACCTTGACATTGGGCACAGGGGCCGCACGGGAGGGGGGTAGAAATAAAATAGATGATGATAAACACCCATGTGTAGTTTTCAAGGTGATGGGCAAAGCAGTTGCAGAGATAATAGTATAACGAAAAACTTTAACCAAAAAACAATTAACCAAAAAACTAAAACCAAAAACTTTAACCAACGAACTTCTTAACCAAAAACTTTCAAAGTAATTTGAACCTTGACATTGGGCACAGGGGCCGCACAGGAGGGGGGTTAGAATGAAAATATAGATGATATAAACACCCATTTGAAGTTTCAAGGTAATGGGCAAAGCAGTTGCAGAGATATAGTATAACAAAAAACTTTAAAAAACCGAAAACATTAACAAAAAACTTAACCAAAAACTTCAAAGTAATTTGACCTTGACATTGGCACAGGGGCCGCACGGAAGGGGGGTAGAATGAAAATATAGATGAAGATAAACACCCATTGAAGTTTTCAAGGTAATGGGCAAAGCAGTTTGCAGATATAGTATAACGAAAACTTTAACCAAAAAAACTTAAACCAAAAACTTTAACCAAAAAACTTAACCAAAATTTCAAAGTAATTTGACCTGACATTGGCACAGGGGCTGCACGGGAGGGGGTAGAATGAAAATATAGTAATTTGACCTTATTGATATTGGGCACTGGGCCCGCGACGGGAGGGGGTAGAATGAAAATATAGATGATGATAACAACCCATGAAGAAATTTCAAGGTAATGGGCAAAGCAGTTGCAGAGATATAGTACAACGAAAAACAAACCTTTAACCAAAAAACTTAACCAAAAAACTTAACAACCAAAAAACTTTAACGAAAAACTTTAACCAAAAAACTTAACCAAAAACTTCAAAGTAATTTGACCTTGACATTGGGCACAGGGGCCGCACGGAAGAGGGGTAGAATGAAAATATAGATGATGATAAACACCCATGTGAAGTTTCAAGGTAATGGGCAAAGCAGTTGCAGAGATATAGTATAACAAAAACTTTAACGAAAAACTTTAACCAAAAAACTTAACCAAAAAACTTAACCAAAAACTTCAACCAAAAAACTTAACCAAAAACTTCAAAGTAATTTGACCTTGACATTGGGAACAGGGGCAGCACGGGAGGGGGGTAGAATGAAAATATAGATGATGATAAACACACATGTGAAGTTTCAAGGTAATGGGCAAAGCAGTCCGCAAGAGAATAAATATAAAGAAAAACTTTAAAACAAAAAAAACCTTAACCAAAAAACTTAACCAAAAACTTTAACCACAAAACTTAACCAAACTAGATGGCCGCGGCCTGCATGTCACGCCATTGTGGTGAGGCATGGACACTAAAAAAAAGATATAGTATAAACGAAAAACTTTAACCAAAAAACTTAACCAAAAACTTTAATTTAACCAAAAAACTTAACAAAAAAACTTCAAGTAATTTGACCTTGACATTGGGCACAGGGGCCGCACGGGAGGGGGGGTTAGAATGAAAATATAGATGATGATAAAACACCCATGTGAAGTTTCAAGGTAAGGGCAAAGCAAAAAGTTGAGCAGAGATATAGTATAACAGAAAACTTTTAACGAAAAACTTTTAACCAAAAAAAACTGTAACCAAAAAACTTAACCAAAAACTTTAACCACAAAACTTAACCAAACTAGATGGCCGCGGCCCCCTGCATGTCACGCCTTGTGTGAGGCATGGACACTAAAAAAAAATAGATATAGTATAACGAAAAACTTTAACCAAAAAACTTAACCAAAAAAAATTAATAACCAAAAACTTTAACCAAAAAACTTAACCAAAAACTTCAAAGTAATTTGACCTTGACATTGCACAGGGGGGGCCGCACGGAAGGGGGGGGGTAGAATGAAAATATAGATGATTGATAAAACACCCATGTGAAGTTTGAAAGGTAATGGGCAAAGCAGTTGCGAGATATAGTATAACAAAAAACTTTAATAACGAAAAAACTTTAACCAAAAAACTTAACCAAAAAACTTAACCAAAAACTTCAACCAAAAAACTTAACCAAAAAATTCAAAGTAATTTGACCTTGACATTGGCACAGGGGCCGCACGGAAGAGGGGTAGAATGAAAATATAGATGATGTAAACACCCATGTGAAGTTTCAAGGTATGGGCAAAGCATTGCAGAGATATAATATAACAAAAAACTTTAAAAAATTTTATCGAAAAACTTTAACCAAAAAACAAACTTAACCAAAAAACTTAACCAAAAACTTCAAACCAAAAAACTTAACCAAAAAACTTCAAAGTAATTTGACCTTGACATTGGGCACAGGGCAGCACGGGAGGGGGTAAAGAAAATGGAAAATAGATGATGATAAACACACATGTGAAGTTTCAAGGTAATGGTCAAAGCCAGTTTGCAAGAGATATAGTATAAAGAAAAAACTTTAAAAAACCAAAAAACAAACTAACCAAAAAAAACTAACCAAAAACTTTAAAAACCACAAAACTTAACCAAACTAGATGGCCGCGGCCTGCATGTCGTGCTTGTGGCGAGGCATGGACACTAAAAAAAAGATATAGTATAACGAAAAACTTTAACCAAAAAACTTAACCAAAAAACTTAACCAAAAACTTTAACCAAAAAACTTAACCAAAAACTTCAAAGTAATTTGACCTTGACATTGGGCACAGGGGCCGCACGGGAGGGGGGTAGAATGAAAATATAGATGATGATAAACACCCATGTGAAGTTTCAAGAATAATGGGCAAAGCAGTTGCAGAGATATAGTATAACGAAAAACTTTAACCAAAAAACTTAACCAAAAACTTTAACCAAAAAACTTAACCAAACTTCAAAGTAATTTGACCTTGACATTGGGCACAGGGGCCGCACGGGAGTGGGGTAGAATGGAAATATAGATGATGATAAACACCCATGTGAAGTTTCAAGGTGATGGGCAAAGCAGTTGCAGAGATATAGTATAACGAAAAACTCAACCAAAAAACTTAACCAAAAAACAAAATTAACCAAAAACTTTAACCAACGAACTTAACCAAAAACTTCAAAGTAATTTGACCTTGACATTGGGCACAGGCGCCACACGGGAGGGGGGTAGAATGAAAATATAGATGATGATAAACACCCATATGAAGTTTCAAGGTAATGGGCAAAGCAGTTGCAGAGATATAGTATAACAAAAAACTTTAACCAAAAACTTTAACCAAAAAACTTAACCAAAAACTTCAAAGTAATTTGACCTTGACATTGGGCACAGGGGCCGCACGGAAGGGGGGTAGAATGAAAATATAGATGATGATAAACACCCATGTGAAGTTTCAAGGTAATGGGCAAAGCAGTTGCAGAGATATAGTATAACGAAAAATTTTAACCAAAAAAACTTAACCAAAAACTTTAACCAAAAAACTTAACCAAACAAAAATGTCAAAGTAATTTGACCTTGACATTGGGCACAGGGGCTGCACGGGATGGGGGTAGAATGAAAATATAGATGATGATAAACACCCATGTGAAGTTTCAAGGTAATGGGCAAAGCAGTTGCAGAGATATAGTATAACGAAAAAACTTTAACCAAAAAACTTAACCAAAAAACTTAACCAAAAACTTTAACGAAAAACTTTAACCAAAAAACTTAACCAAAAACTTCAAAGTAATTTGACCTTGACATTGGGCACAGGGGCCGCACGGAAGGGGGTAGAGAATGAAAATATAGATGATGATAAACACCCATGTGAAGTTTCAAGGTAATGGGCAAAGCAGTTGCAGAGATATAGTATAACAAAAAACTTTAACGAAAAACTTTAACAAAAAAACTTAACCAAAAAACTTAACCAAAAACTTCAACCAAAAAACTTAACCAAAAACTTCAAAGTAATTTGACCTTGACATTGGGCACAGGGGCAGCACGGGAGGGGGGTGGGGGGTAGAATGAAAATATAGATGATGATAAACACACATGTGAAGTTTCAAGGTAATGGGCAAAGCAGTTGCAGAGATATAGTATAAAGAAAAACTTTAACCAAAAAACTTAACCAAAAACTTAACCAAAAACTTTAACCAAAAAACTTAACCAAAAAAATTAACCAAAAACTTTAACCAAAGAACTTAACCAAAAACTTCAAAGTCATTTGACCTTGACATTGGGCACAGGGACCGCACAGGAGGGGGTAGAATGAAAATATAGATGATGATAAACACCCATATCAAGTTTCAAGGTAATGGGCAAAGCAGTTGCAGAGATGTAGTATAACAAAAACCTTTAAGCAAAAAACGTAAGCAAAAAACTTAACCAAAAACTTTAACCAAAAAACTTAACCAAAAACTTCAAAGTAATTTGACCTTGACATTGGGCACAGGGGCCGCATGGGAGGGGGGTAGAATGAAAATATAGATGATGATAAACACCCATGTGAAGTTTCAAGGTAATGGGCAAAGCAGTTGCAGAGATATAGTATAACGAAAAACTTGAACCAAAAACTTTAACCAAAAAACTTAATCAAAAAACTTAACCAAAAACTTTAACCAAAAAAGAACCTTAACCAAAAACTTTAACCCAAAAAACTTAACCAACAACTTAACCAATAAACCTTAAACAACCAAAAAACTTTAAATACCAAAAAACTTTAACCGGTACAACTTACACACGTACGTACGTTTGGCGTACGTACGTACGTACGTACGTACGTACGTACGTACGTACGTACGTACGCCAAACGGCCGACTATATCGCGCTTTCCGCAAGCGGGCGCGACAAAAACTTAACCAAAAACTTTAACCAAAGAACTTAACCAAAAACTTCAAAGTAATTTGACCTTGATTACCATTTTGAAATACATTTGTACATGGTTTATTTCTCCGAGATGTTAGTAAATCCAATAAAGAAAGAAGTATATAGTACAAGTTTCTTTCCAAACGATAGTCAAATAAATAATGTATTAAAGACGTTATGTACTACTGTCTGTTCCACGAAATGCTGCCCAAGATTTATTGGTATAAAAATACTCCAAGCTGCTTACTTTTTTATATAAAACAATGTAAAACTATTTTTTAGAAATGAGCCTACTTTTTATTTCAAGAAAATCCGTCTAATAACAAAGTTATTTCGAATAAACAATCATGGATGGGAGTTTGCCTTATAAATTCATTTCATCGAATTTTAGTTGTTGACAATAAAATGAGAAACTACTATTGCAATAAACACTTCCGGTAAACAACAACAACAACAACAACTATTATTGTGAACTGAACACTAATTCTTAAGAAATTTGTTTATTAACAGCATTTTCTGGCATATAACTTGAACAGTTTGCATTAAAATATATCAATTAATCATTTAATATTCATATATTTAGCGAATATCATTCATCCATAAGGTTCCAAGTCGATCTGATACTACTGCTAATACGTCCTAAGGTATTGTAAATTGTGAATGCTAACTAACTTGATGTGATGACCTTCACCAACCAATCAGCGTTTAGTCAACCAAGTTGTCCGCCGGAAATTCATCCGGCAAAGAAACTGGCTCGATCACAGGAAGTGACTGTATACTTCCGCCGGAAATGACATATATATGGTGTTCCCAAGTCATACCATTAGAGAAGGTAGATTTACACCGGTGTAGATGTGTGAGGATATGTGCAATTAATTTTGTGTGGTAGGAACAGCGTGCCAACCTCAGCCTGGCGTTGTCAATATATACGAAAGATGTAGCAGATGATGATGACATCATGTTGTATTTTGACCAAATTCTCGGCATTTTCTTCTGGAATTCTTGTAGGCTCGATTCCTTTATTTATCAACCTGGCAAGATTTGCTCTCAAAAATACAAGGTTAATGTCTTTTTTTTATCATGAAATCCAGCAAGCAGTTTGATGCTAGAAAAATGTTGAAAATCTGATCGCACGTGACATTTTAACATTGCAACCCTGCATTCAATTGATTTAGGGCTATTACTTCATTATAGGACTGAATTTCAAAAAATAAAAAGATGGCTGATCACTAAATTTTGCTGAAAAGTGATTTTATGCAAAAAAATAAGACTTTTAGGGTGTTTAAATAGGTGTAAAAGTTGGGCAGGTTAGCGTGAAACAGACAGTAGAGCAAGTGAGCAGAGGTTCACATATACGCAAATCTTAAAGACGGACAAACAGACGGACAGACGGACAGAATGACGAAAACTATATACCCTTCGACATACTTAAATTCTTATGCAGGGGGTATAACAAGTGAAATCCAACTTTGGAGCACAATAATAATGTCTGGTTTTCACACCATGAAGTCATGTGACCTGGCTGTATCTTGAAATATATTCTGTATCCAACAAGGGCAGGTGGTTAATTTCTATATACACTACAATACACTGCAGCTCCATTATAACGCGATGGTCGGGGTCCACAATTTCAAACCGCGATCGAATATGACCGCGTTATAAAATTTCGGGACATGTACGGGTACTGCTGTACTGCAAGGGTTACTGGTATCATCCGCATTTCGGTTACCAACTATTGCGGGAATTCCATTAGCAACGGACCCATATAAAATCATGTCATTTGAACAGAAGTTAAAGTAATTATTAATAATGCCTATGACATACAAACTTGTTTTAATATATTAAACATATGAGTTATTTATAAAATCATGCTTATTACGTTGTATAGTGCACGCGATAGAGACGCTTATTACAATGTATACACCTCGCGATCAACAGGCGCTTAAAAGCATTAATTGATTATAAATAATGCCTATGGTCACGTGTCCTGCCTATTCATGCGGACGATTAGCTGTTGATACGTGCATAATCTCAGGATGTGGGGTCACGTGATCTATTGTTTACGCTGCAACAGTCATATTGATGAATGAAATTTACGATTTAAGCGAGATTGCCGTGGGCTGCAGTGTAAACAATAGAACACGTGATCCCATACCCAGATAATGCTGAAACACCAATCTATTTATAGAACGCTAAATATTACACCTGGGACTAAAGAAAAAGAAAGGCGATCGAACACGCAACCATTTATTAGCGACACTTATGCGGAAATGGTGCTCATGGGATTTGTGACCAGTGTAGCTTCTGATCAGGCGTTACATTGGTCGGCATGCTCCTTTGATACGACCATTACTTCGCGAATACATGTCAATTGGGATTAAGGTAATTGAATTGATTAATAAATATGCCTATTAACATGATTACCTGATTAAAGGTATTACATTTGCTAACATACTAATAATAATCCTTTCATGGACTTTGAACTTCGTTGTTTGAATAAACTTACAGAAATCACGAATCAACTAATTACACGATGACTACGACGTCCGACGATATTTAAAAAAAAAAAAAAAAATGGGATCCACGAGAGACCCGCGTTATAATGGAGATCGCGCTATACGCGACCGCATTATAATGGAGCTGCAGTGTATTGTATTGCATCATTCTTCATATATTATGTGTCTGTGACTGGAGAAATGGGGCTTATGGGTTATGGGCTTATGACTAGTGTAGATCCAGAGCAGCCTGTGCATCCGCAGTCTGATCAGGATCTGCACAGTTTGCTATTCCATCAATGAAACACCTGTCATGCTTCTAACAAAAATATAGCTTGTTATCAGGTTAGGACCGTGCTATTTGATCCGGAATCACACTGGTCACAAACCCATAAGTCCCATTTCTCCAGTCACAGCCAGTAGCGGATTTCACCAACATTGCAAAGCATACTGATCTAGCAAATTGTACTTTGAGGGAGTAATTATTTATTTTCCCCGAAATGCATTATTTCTTATAGAACTAACGACTGCATATATTTGATGATTAAAAGTATGCAGAATTATTATACTGAATTTATTACATTATCACAGCCAAAATGGTTGTGATAATGTAATAAATTTATTATAATAAAAATTAATAAATGTATCCTTAAATTGAAATTTTTTCCCTCAAAGTGTACTTAGCAAGAAGATAAGTATACTTTGCAATTTTGGTGAAATCGGCTACAGATATATCGTACCTGGCCATCTGGAGCCGACTCGGTGGACCCGAGCTCGCAGTAGTGTCCCGCGACACAGACATCGTGGGGCGCAATCAGGCCCTCGGCGGGGCAGTAGGTGCCCGGGTCACATGGCAAACATTCACTCACCGCTGTCAGGCCCGTCATGTTGTTGAATGTTCCAATAGGACACTCAGTTGCTGCAATGGAATGTGTCTGAAAATGGCAGTGACTGGAGACATGGGGGTTATGACATTTGTGCAAAATGGCAGTGACTGAAGACATGGGGATTATGACATTTGTGCAAAATGGCAGTGACTGGAGACATGGGGATTATGACATTCATGCAAAATGGCAGTGACTGGAGACATGGGGGTTATGACATTTGTGCAAAATGGCAGTGACTGGAGACATGGGATTATGACATTCATGCAAAATGGCAGTGACTGGAGACATGGGGATTATGACATTTGTGCAAAATGGCAGTGACTGGAGACATGGGGATTATGACATTCATGCAAAATGGCAGTGACTGGAGACATGGGGATTATGATATTCATGCAAAATGGCAGTGACTGGAGACATGGGGATTATGACATTTGTGCAAAATGGCAGTGATTGGAGACATGGGGATTATGATATTCATGCAAAATGGCAGTGACTGGAGACATGGGGATTATGACATTCATGCAAAATGGCAGTGATTGGAGACATGGGGATTATGACATTCATGCAAAATGGCAGTGACTGGAGACATGGGGATTATGACATTTGTGCAAAATGGCAGTGACTGGAGACATGGGGATTATGACATTCATGCAAAATGACAGTGACTGGAGACATGGGGGTTATCACATTTGTGCAAAATGGCAGTGACTGGAGACATGGGGATTATGACATTCATGCAAAATGGCAGTGACTGGAGACATGGGGATTATGACATTCATGCAAAATGGCAGTGACTGGAGACATGGGGGTTATGACATTTGTGCAAAATGGCAGTGACTGGAGACATGGGGATTATGACAGTTGTGCAAAATGGCAGTGACTGGAGACATGGGGATTATGACATTCATGCAAAATGGCAGTGACTGAAGACATGGGGATTATGACATTCATGCAAAATGGCAGTGACTGGGGACATGGGTATTATGACATTTGTGCAAAATTGCAGTAACTGGAGACATGGGGATTATGACGTTTGTGCAAAATGGCAGTGACTGGAGACATGGGGATTATGACATTTGTGCAAAATGGCAGTGACTGGAGACATGAGGATTATGATATTCATGCAAAATGGCAGTGACTGGAGACATGGGGATTATGACATTCATGCAAAATGGCACTGACTGGAGACATGGGGATTATGACATTCATGCAAAATGACAGTGACTGAAGACATGGGGATTATGACATTTGTACAAAATGGCAGTGACTGGAGACATGGGGATTATGACATTCATGCAAAATGACAGTGACTGGAGACATGGGGATTATGATATTCATCCAAATGGCAGTGACTGGAGACATAGGGATTATGACATTCATGCAAACTGGCAGTGACTGGAGACATGGATTATGACATTCATGCAAAATAGGCAGGCGGGGGACGAAAAGGGACATGGGATTTTATTGAAAACATCATGGGGCAAAATGGCAGTGGGACTGGAGACATGGGGATTTTGACATCAAAAATCGCATGGGGCAGTGACAGAAAAAGGACATGGGGTATGACAAAATCATGGGGCTAAAATGGCGTGACTGGAGACATGGGGATTATGACATGTACAAAGGGGTTAGTGGACTGGGGAGACAAAATTTTGATCTATGACATTCATGCAAAATGGCGTGACTGGAGACATGGGGATTATAACATTTGTACAAAATGGCAGTGACTGGAGACATGGGGATTATGATATTCATGCAAAATGGAACAGGTCTCAAAGTGGAGGTGATTGGAGTGACGTGGACTTTATTATTATAGGAATGAATGGCCTTTTTGTTGAATTTATCGGGGTATAAACTTGGAAAAGTCGCGGGAATACTGGACGAGGCCTTCTGGCCTTCTCGTCCAGTATTCCCGCGATTTCTCCAAGATTACATCCCTGATAAATTCAACAAAAAGGCCATTCATTCCTTATAATTCCAGCATTTGAAATAAATTCATCAAGAAAATGTGTTTGTTTTCCGTTTTCTTAAGAATTATTTTAACTGCGCCTCACGGTTACGGAAAGTAGTTCGGCGTGGGAGTTTACTGGGATGGAAATTTTGGACAGAGACTTGCTATAAGGACCAATCAAATGTTAGGGAATTGTGTAAATATTTTTGTGCTGGAATTATTTGTGGATAGTGCAGCTCGTGATCGGCTCATTTTGAATATTCTAATACGACACTCCGTTGCTTCACTGGAACAGGTCTCAAAGTAGCCGTGCTTGGAGTGACGTGGATATTATTATTTGTGGATAGTCTAGTTCCTGATCTGCTCATTGTTGAATGTTCCAATACAGGCCCGTAGCCAGACCTGTTTGAAGGGGGGTCGTTTCGAAGGCCTGAGAGGCCCGAGGTAATCTAGGGGGGGTCTAAAAAAGTGGACCTCGAGGCTAAAAAAGTGGACCTCGAGGCTGGGTGGGGGGGGGGGGGTCGTCCGACCGCTCAGACTTCCCCTGGCTACGGGCCTGCAATAGGACACTCCCTTGCTATAATGTAACTCAAAATGCCAGTGTTTGGAGACATGGGGATTATTGCACAGTCAGGTGAGCAATATTATTAACTCTTACAATACTGAATTAAATTTTGTCGTATGCTGTTTATTTTTTAATTTCCATATTTAGCAAGAAAACAAAGCACTTTCTAATGGAAATGATTCTAAAGTGCTGTCAAGCCATGTTTTTATTAAGACTAAATATACAATATTAAACAACAACATGACTCTTATATAGTAGTGACGGATATAAATGGGGATTATGACTTTTTTGGATACTCGACCGCCTGCGTTAATCTTGCCCAGTAGCCTATTTCACCAACATTGCAAAGTATACTTTTCTAGCAAAGTATACTTTGAGGGAGTAATCGTTTTTCCTGAAATGCATTATTTCAAATAGAACTAACGACTGCATATATTTCATGATTAAAAGTATGCAAAATTATTATACTGAATTTATTACATTATCACAGCCAAACTGGCTGTGTTAATGTAATAAATTCAGTATACTAAAAATTAATAAATTTATCCTAAAATTGAAAATTCCTCCCTCAAAGTATACTTTGCTAGAAAAGTATACTTTGCAATGTTGGTGAAATAGGCTACTGATGTCAACATTTCTGAAAATCTATTGGCTATATCAACTCGCATTCAAGAAGTTTGATTGTCTGTGCCAGAGCTGTAGCACAGCTCGAGCCTCAGCCAATCCAGCTTCTTGCCTTCAAGCACAATATTTAAGTATTTTGTAATAAACAAATCGACAAATATTGGCAAGATTAGCGCAGGCGGTGGTGTATAGTTTATAGCTCCTGAATAACCTACGAGAACTAGCGCCAGTGAGGCAGTATTTTCCCTCTGGACATAGCCAGCCGGTGGTGCCATCTGTGGGAGTGGAGGTATTGGCGCCGGAGTAACAGATGTAGCCCGCGGAACAGTCGCCATTCGGCGCCGTCAATCCCGGCTGGCTGCAGTATTTTTTTGCCCAGGTCACACTGGAAACACTCGGCTGAAATAAACATACTTATCACAAGAAAACCCTGTTACGACAGGTTGTAACCCATTTCATAAATGTGACATGACCCACGTGTGATAACACCTGTAGTGAATTTGATTAGCTGGCCGCATCACCATAATTCCGTATTCGTATTATGCGCCAACATTATGCCAAACGAACAAAACAAAAAATATTCCAAATGACGTCCTTAATGACGAGACAAAGCAATGATGTTGATGTTGACGTAATCATATATTGTAAGCGTCATTAGCAACGTCGGTGAATCAGTTAAATCACTACAATTGTTAAAATGCACTCCCGTTTGGTAATATCAAGTGATTACAAAGAATGGGAACCTACAGTATGTCATATTAATAATATATGTATTGCTGGTATTAAAACTATTTTTCTTGGTGGAGATTTTCAACTGGATGCGAAAATAGTCAATGGCGTCTTCTCACTGAAACATATCGGATATCTCCAAGTGTTATGCTATTTGGAGTGTAAAGTCATGTGATAATTAGAATCTCAAACATTTGATATGAGATTTATGAAACTCGTCAGCAATTTTATGCAACTCGCAAGAGGCTCGGTGCATAAATTGTGCGTGACTCATTTCATATATGTCATATCTAATTGACACTCGTTCGAGATTCTCTATTTTTTAAATACAATGGACATTCACTATAGTAACAAGAAATCAGTAACACTAATAGATGTACCCATAAAAAAAAACAAAAAAAACATGAACACAAATTTCTAAGTTATTTAACATTGACGTTCAGAACAGGGGCTGCATGGGTGGGCTATAGAATGAAAAGAAAATGTGGACTGTCGGCACACGAATGCCCCCCGGTGGCAGATTGGAAACCATACAAAGATTGTTACCTGATAATGTGTTATTTATGCCATATTTCCTGCAATAGGACGGGTAGTGGCATGGCATGTCCCACAAAAACTGGTCTATAAAAAATGCACAACCCAAGAAACATGGGACTTACTATGTACAGAGTGACCAGCATGCTGGCACAAAGTAAGTTACTTACTTTGTGCCACATGCTGGTCGCTCTGTACATAGTATAAGTTACTTAAAAATTATCGGAATTCCTATCACCTACCTGCAGACTCGAGCTCCGGTCTGTCACTGAACGTGCCCTCTGGACAAGGGTTCTGGGTGGCTATCTCTGTTTGCAGCGGGCACCAGAAGCCCATTGGGCATTCCAGCGGCGTTATTATACCCGTGTCATTGGCCGAGCCCGCCTCATATGGATCGCAGTAGGAACTGGCTGGGCACACCTGGCACGTATCCTGGCCCACTTGGTCTGTGTAGTATCCTCGCACGCAGATCACAGGCTGTGCACTGCCCACTGGGCAATACGATCCCTCGGCGCAAATATACGCAGGTGGGCTGGGCTCCCATTGGCCCGGAGGGCAGTAGAAGCCACCGTTACAGGCAGCAGTTACAGCGTCCAGACCCGGGCTTTCACAGTAGAAGCCTGCAGATACATCATCAAACATAAAGTGAACACCATTTCCCATAAGAGTTTAACCCTTTCACCCCTAAGTAGGAATGGATTTTGCTATGTTAATTTTGCCACCAATCCAATCGTTACAAAATGTTTTTTTTCAGACTAGCCCATTTCTGAACAGGGGGCGTAAATACGAAAAAAATGCAGATTCTGAGGAGACCCAGCTCATCTGGATCTACACTTTTTGCCAATACCATTATACAGGTATGTGGTGTTGAAAGGGTTAATTAATATAGAGAGACTAATTAATATATTAAGAACAATTCAGTATAAAGCACAACTCAGTCTCGACCAATGAACCATTCTGATTTTGAACATGAGACCAGTGTTGTAATCAGTTCATCATGTTCATAGTTCAACAGGATTTATCCTGGTGTGCCTATCACAGGCTGTATCTACAACCTACAACAACAACAACATACTACATATGTTACCTTCAGTACAATTCCTACAGTCAGTTTCAGCCGTGTTTCCTGTTGCGTTGGAGAAAGTGCCCTTAGGGCACTGAGTAGGAGCAGCCGAGCCCTCAGGGCAATAGTTGCCAGTGGTACACACTGTATCTGGGGGCTGGGGTGTAGTGTCCTCGCCCGGGCAGTAATACCCAGCAGAGCAGGGCCCTGGAATAAATACAGAACAGGAAATCAGTAACACTAATGGATGTAACCCTCAAAGACATTAAAAACTAGATGGTTGGTAAATCCGACAAATGCTCTCCGATGACACCTGGAATGAAATTCAAAGTCCTTGACCCTGGGTATTGGTGTAGTATGCTTATTAATCACAATACATGGTGATCAATGTGTATATATGATGTTTTGGTTAGTTTTGTTGATGAAGTCATTTGACATTGGGCTCCTGGGCAGCATGGGTAGTTAGTGTATACAATGAAAATATGGATGGTGATCAATGTGTATATGAAGTTTCAAGTTGATATCGCAAGCGGTCACAGAGATATAGCAATTTGAAAAACTTTAACGTAAAACTTTAATAAAAAGTTTAAAGCAATTTGACCTTGACCTTGGGCTCCTGGGCAGCATTGCTAGGGTATACAATGAAAATATGGATGGTGATCAAGGAGTATATGAAGTTTCAAGTTGATACCCCAAGCAGTCACAGAGATATAGCAATTTGAAAAGCTTTAACGTAAGCTTTAAAAAAGAAATTCTAAGTCATTTGACCTTGGGATCCTAGGCAGCATGGGTATGGTATACAATGAAGATATGGATGGTTATCAATGTGTATATGAAGTTTCAAGTTGTTGATATCCCAAGCAGTCACAGAGATATAGCAATTTGAAAAGCTTTAATGTAAGCTTTAAAAAAGAAATTCTAAGTCATTTGACCTTGGGTTCCTGGGCTGCATGGGTCGGGTATACAATGAAAATATGGATGGTGATCAATGTGTATATGAAGTTTCAAGTTGATATCCCAAGCAGTCACAGAGATATAGGAATTTGAAAAACTTTAATGTAAACAATTTGACCGAACAAAGCGGTAACTATATGCTCCCCATAAAAAAAATGTTCACCGATCATAAACACTTTATGTCAAATTCCTAGTCACTTGACCTTGAGCACATGATCTGCATGAGTGGGCAATAGAATGAAACTATGGATCATGAAAATGAAGGAGTCATTAGTTCATAGGTGTCACAATAGGAGCCCGAAGTAAACTTTACCTGTGGGAACCATTAGTTCATAGGTGTCACAATATGATCCGCCAGTGCAGGCCGTAGGAGCAGAAGATTGGATAGGGCAATAGGAGCCGGGCTGGCACCGTCCACCCGTGGAGTTTTCAGCAAGGCAGGCACACTGGTCAATACTGCTGTAGTTTCCTGAAATGTCAAACAGACAGACACCTATAGCCATAATATAGAGAGGTGGTCATTTATGGAGATTTGATTTATCTCAAAGACTACAAACCTAGGACCATGTGCTGTTTCACGCAGACATGAAATAGTGGCTATTATAGAGAAAGATTATATATAACGTTGGGAGACATTGATGTGCATATGTCTCATATCTGGCTGTGACTGGAGAAATGGGGCTTATGGGTTTTGTGTCCAGTGTAGCCCAAGATCAGCCTGCGCATCCGCAAGTTCAGGGCCTTCAATATTCGCCATTCCATCAATGAAACACCCGTCATCTGTCCAACAAGCAATATAGATAATGTATGCTATTTGATCAGGAGGGACACTGGTCATAAATCCCATAAGCCCTATTTCTCCAGTCATGGCTCCAGTCATGGCCACATTTATAAAGACTTGACTTATTACAAAGACTACAAACCTAGGACTATGTGCTGTTTCACTGGGACATGCAATAGTGGCTATTAGAGAGTATGATTAACCCTTAGAATGCGGGAACCGAAATAGTCGTCTGCTGCTGTGTCATATTTTATCAATTCTCTCAGTAAAAACATGGTTTGTCAGCATTTTAGAATCATTTCCATTGGAAATGATTCTAAATTGCTGACAAACCATGTTTTTGATGTGAAAAATGGAATATGAAAAATAAACAGCAGACGTCAAATTTTTATTCAGCATTGTAAAGGTTAACATGGGGAGACAGTGATGTGCACATGTCTCAGATCATGTCAGGTATGTCAAGTAATGGGAGATTCTCATATGTCAAATGACAATGGCAGTTTGAGGTTGAAAACTGTCCCCTGGATTCATTATAGGCACAAAAGCAGACTGTTCAAGGAGAATTGACAGATCACAATAGCTACGAACCAATAGGACAATGTACTGTTTCACTCGAACATAAAATGGCTGTTATATAGAGACAATTAGAGTTGTTGAATAGGGAGAGGCTCACGGATACCCCCGTATCCATCCGACTTACGGTTGCAGAGAGAATGGGCACACAAAAAATGTAATGCAAATCTTACAGCCAAACGAACGGACGGATGGAAATGCAAAAAAATATATATACCTCTCGACATACTTTATATGATGGGGGTATAATAATGAGCGCTACAAACCTAGGGGCTGTGGTTCGCCCTGTGTTGCTACGCCAGTACAGAACCAGCCTGGGAAACAGACGCCGGTCTTGGAGCTGCTTCCCGCGCTGTTACAGAACCAGCCCGAGTCACAGGGCAAACACGCAGCGATACTGTCCTGGGTTGAATTCGGCCCATAGTAGCCGATAGGACACGGGTACTCGTGCATGTCCTTCGTACCATTCGGGCAATAGTACCCGGGTGGACAGACGTTTGGCGTGAAATCAGTCGTGCCATCCACGCAATAGTATCTGCCCGGGCACATCGTACAGGACTCTTCACCTGAATTTGTGATACAGTGGTAAACCGAATATTCAAAGTATTCTACATACCGTAATAACCCTAAATATTCGGACAAAATTTGCTTTGGGAAAAGACAAATCGTAAAAAAATACAATGTTATTGTGATTAAACCAGTACTGCCATACTAACCCCAGATATTGGCACGCTCACTGTTGAAGGGAAACCATATCGCGTGCTGAACGCACTATGGTAAGTCACATTTTGCGCAACATCTCTTTTTTTCAAAAATGAATAGTTATTATTGATGCCCATATTTTTATGTATTTCACCAAATAAATGGTGTCCAAATATTTAGCGTTATTATGGTAAATTTTAATCAGTCTTTTTCTTTCATTGAGTGGGGTTTTATCAGGAAGGCTCAATTCATATTTGTAAAACAAATACACATATATATGCGATAGTGTTCCCCTGTAGAATCAGCATGAAAAACAATTTATGAAATGTAGGCAATACTATTATTGAATAGTGACATGATTTATCTTTAAATTTAACAACTTATTTGGAAATATTTCTAAAAACAATTAACGCTGGTTTTTTGGACTGGTCTTGGTCAAAATCGCTTCAATTTCAAGATGGCCGCCATCTTTAAAATGACAACCATTTACACCAATTTATCTATGCCTTTAATCCCTTTTACAAAGGCAGAACTCCAAATACTATACTTCAACATTGTAAGTAGCATGAAAGTTGATGAAAATACACAGCAAAAAACAAGATAATTGTAAAACATTATTACAAAATCATAAACACCCACCAGCCTCAGTTTATTCCAAAATTTTGATGAGAATCTAATAATTATTTTTTCTATATCTAAAACTAATTTTGTTTATTTCTCAGCTGTGTGGTGGAAAGATAGCTCACCGTTACTGGGACTGTAGGTTCCTGCGGGACACATGGTGTATGTGGAGCTGCCCTCGGGACAGAAGTAT
Source organism: Conchocele bisecta (assembly GCA_029237695.1). Classification (NCBI taxonomy): domain Eukaryota; kingdom Metazoa; phylum Mollusca; class Bivalvia; order Lucinida; family Thyasiridae; genus Conchocele; species Conchocele bisecta. Next base: position 21,357,263 of record CM055276.1, read on the forward strand.
CCCTGGGTGCAAATCGATCCCGTGCCCTTGTGTCCGGTGCTGCCGTTGGGGGCAGCCATGTCCAACCCGCTGGTACAGTAGTGACCGGCGCTACACAGGCCGTCTGGTGCTGATAACCCCGTGCTGGAGCAATAGTAGCCACCTAGCAATAGACAACTGTCATATAAGACACACCATGCGATTTTGTACCTTCGGACATCTGAGTAATTTCATTAAATACGTTTACAAAATTTACAATATTGTTCATAAATAAAGTCAAAAGTAGACAAACAAGCTTCTGCATGTACTCTCAAACATTTATCCACTTTTGATGCCATTTGCGGAAAAAATTGTAAATTTTGTAAACATATTTCATAAAATTAGACAGATGTCCGAAGGTACAAAATCACATGGCTTATGTCAAAAATGATGCCTCAAAAGTTGTATCTTTCGTAACCTATTCACAAGACTTGCGGATCAAACAAGTTCATTTCGCGTGCAAAATTTGAGCATGATAACTGGGAGTAAGTTACTCAAGATTTTCCAAGTTTGATAACCTATTTATGGTCTATCAAACATGTTCATTTTGAGCATCAGATTTGAGTAGAGTAATATGATAACAGGTATGAGAGTGGGGTAAGGACCTGTAGCCGATTTCACCAACATTGCAAATCATACTTGTCTAGCAAAGTATACTTTGAGGGAGAAATCATTTATTTTTCCGAAAATGCATTATTTCAAATAGAACTATCGACTGCAAATATTTCATGGTTAAAAGTATGCAGAATTATTATACTGAATGTATTACATTATCACAGCCAAACTGGCTGTGATAATGTAATAAATTCAGTATAATAAAAATTAATAAAATCATCCTAAAATTGAAAATTTCTCCCTCAAAGTATACTTTGCTAGAAAAGTATACTTTGTAATGTTGGTGACATAGGCTACAGCACATTACCTGTACATTCCGAGCATTCGCTGACATCATTGAGCCCCACCGTGGCCCCGAAGGTCCCAGTAGGACACCGCTGGAGATCGTACCCTGTGCCAGCTGGACAGTAAAAGCCCTGTAGACATAAGATTGGTTTAACGGCACTGTGCCTCAGATGTAGATCCTGATCAGACTGTCATCTGATAATGATCTAGTATTGCTTGTTAGAAGCATGACAGGTGTTTTATTGATGGAATGGCGAACAGTGCAGATCCTGATCAGACTGTCAGCTCATATAAATGATCTAGTATTGCTTGTTAGAAGCATGACATGTGTTTTATTGATGGAAAGGCGAACAGTGCAGATCCTGATCAGACTGTGCGGATGCACAGGCTGATCTGGATCTACAATGGTCGCAAATGCCATATAAGCCACATTTCTTAAGTCATAGCCAAATACAAGTATAGAGATGGGACCTCGGTTTCAAATATAACCCAAAAGACCATAAGTTAAAGATGAAGCAGGAACAGAAAACAAGCTTGAAGATATTATATAAATTCTTCAAAACAGACATGATTGAGTAAATGTATGCAAATGAGGCAGGACATTTCCAAATTATTTATATCAATTAAATGAGTCATCTGAATCTGAAAAATAATTTCTTATTGGCATTTTATAAAGTATGATTATTGCACATCAAAAAATAAATAGAGAGACTAAATGTTTGTTTCCATTACCCATTTAAGGCAACACAGTTATCACACTTGATATCAAGAGTGGCAATACACATTTGATATAAAAAGCATAATAATGTTAATTAACACGTCCAGTAATGGTAAATTAATGTTTATGTTACCCGAAAAATATAATATCTCAAGAATGAAGTAAACAAGAAAATGTGGCCTATCGGCACACGAATGTGGTGGCAGATTGGAGAAACTGTGGCAAAGTTAATTAACTAAAAGTGATAAGTATTCATACGCACAGGTGTGAAGGTCAATTGGTGAAGGTCATATTATGGATGTGTGGCATTTGTCCACAGGTTATGTCATTTAAGCCTGGCGATTGAAAATTGACACCCATCAAATATAAATGAATTTCAAGACAGACAAGGACAAATGTGGCTTTGTCTGGAGAAATGGGGCTTATGGCATTGCAACACGTGAAGATCCACACGTATGTTGATTTATACCGGAGTCACAGGAAATTCTCCCTCCTCCTGGACTGGAAATCTTCCCCTCCCCCCCCCCCGCGGGGGGGGAAGATTTCCAGGGTCGAGCCTGGAAATATTCCCCCCGGGGAAGAATTTCCTAGGAATTCTCACCCCCGTGGGGGAATATTTCCAGGCTCGACCCTAGAAATTCTCACCCTGAAATTCTAAATTCTCCCCCACAAAGCAGAAATTATTTCCCACCAAACATGTGCACATAGGCACAATGTATGTCATTTGGTAGTATAAGAAAGGGGAACATAAAAAAATCACCTCCTCACACCCCACCCCAATCTACCATATGCATAGTGTAAGTCCCTTGAGAGACAAGAATATCACAAGATTGGGGGAAGATTTCTGATCAAGTGGAAAATGTTTGTGTAGAACAGTTAGCATGTGACGCATATTGGCGGGGGGGAGAGAGGGGGGGGGGGGGAGATTTTCCTAGGAAATCCCCCCCCCCCCAACCATCTACCATATGCATAGTGGATGTGAATGCCTCTTTGTAGACAAGAATGAATAACTCCCCCTCCCTCATGATGAAATATGAAATAATGTATGTTGGTGTAGAACAGATAGCATTTGGCATGAATGAGAGGGAGAGAGATTTTCCTAGGAAATATCACCCCCCCCCCCCCCCAACCATTCTACCCATATGCATAGGGCGGATGTGAATGTCTCTTTGTAGACAGAAAAACCCCCCCCTCCCTCATGATGAAATAATGTATGTTTGTGTAGAACAGATAGCATTTGGCATGTATTGAGGGAGGGGGGGGGGGGAGATTTTCCTAGGAAATATCCCCCCAACCATCTACCATATGCATAGCGGATGTGAATGTCTCTTTGTAGACAAGAATAATCCCCCCTCACTCATGATGAAATAATGTATGTTGTGTAGAACAGATAGCATTTGGCATGTATTGAGGGAGGGGGGGGGGAGATTTTCCTAGGAAATATCCCCCCCCCCCGAACCAACTACCATATGCATATGCATAGCGGATGTGGACGTCTCTTTGTAGACAAGAAAAACCCACGATTGGGGGAGTATTTCTGATGAAATAATGTATGTTGGTGTAGAACAGATAGCATTTGGCATGTATTGAGGGGGGGGGGGAGATTTTCCTAGGAAATATCCCCCCCACAACCAACCAACTACCATATGCATAGCGGATGTGGATGTCTCTTTGTAGACAAGAATAACCCACGATTGGGGGTGTATTTCTGATGAAATAATGTATATGTTGGTGTAGAACAGATAGCATGTGGCATGTATTGGTGGGGGGGGGGAACTTTCCTATGAAATATTTCCCCTCCCCCCCCAACCATCTTACCATATGCATAGCGGATGTGAATGTCCCTTTGTAGACAAGAATAACCACCCCCCCTCCCTCATGATGAAATAATGTATGTTGGTGTAGAACAGATAGCATTTGGCATGTATTGAGGGAGGGGGAGGGAGATTTTCCTAGGAAATATCCCCCCCCACCCCCCCCCAACCATCTACCATATGCATAGCGGATGTGAATGTCTCTGTGTAGACAAGAATAACCCACGATTGGGGGAGTATTTCTGATGAAATAATGTATGTTGGTGTAGAACAGATAGCATTTGGCATGTATTGAGGGGGGGGGGGAGATTTTTATTTTTCCTAGGAAATATCCCCCCCCCCCAACCAACTACCATATGCATAGCAGATGTGGATGTCTCTTTGTAGACAAGAATAACCCACGATTGGGGGAAGTATTTCTGATGAAATAATGTATATGTTGGTGTAGAAACAGATAGCATGTGGCATGTATTGGTGGGGGGGGGGGGAATTTTTCCTATGAAAATTCCCCCCCCCCCCCCACCATCTTACCATATGCATAGCGGATGACAGGACAAGAATAACCCCCCCCCCTCCCTCATGATGAAATAATGTATGTTTGGTGTAGAACAGATAGCATTTGGCATGTATTGAGGGAGGGGGGGGGAATATTTCCTAGGAAAATCTCCCCCCCCCCCCCTCCCTCAATACATGCCAAATGCTATCTGTTTCTACACCAACATACATTTCATTTCATCAGAAATACTCCCGCAATCACCTGCTATTCTTCTCTACAAAGAGACAATCACATCCACTTTGCATATGGTAGATGGTTGTGGGGTGGATATTTCCTAGGAAAATCTCTCCCCCCCCCACCAATACATGGCACATGCTGTCTGTTCTACACCAACATACATTATTTTGTTTCATCAGAAATATACTCCCCCAATGGTGGGCTATTCTTGTCTACAGAGAGACGTCCACGTCCACTATGCATATGGTAGATGGTGGTGGGGGGGAATATTTCCTAGGAAAATCTCCCCCCCACCACCAATACATGCCACATATGCTATCTCTTCACCAACTTTCATTTCATTTCATCAGAAATACTCCCCCAATCACTTGCTATTCTTCTCCTTCTCTACAAAGAGACAATCACATCCACTTTGCATATATGGTAGATGGTGGCGGGGGGGGGGAGATTTCCTAGGAAAATCTCTCCCCCCCCCCCCCCCCCCACCAATACATGGCACATGCTGTCTGTTCTACACCAACATACATTATTTTGTTTCATCAGAAATACTCCCCAATCGTGGGCTATTCTTGTCTACAAAGAGACGTCCACATCCGCTATGCATATGCATATGGTAGATGGTGGCGGGGGGGGGGGGGGATATCCTAGGAAAAGGAAAATCTCCCCCCCCCCCACCAATACATGCCGCATGCTATCTCTTCACCAACTTTCATTTCATCAGAATTACTCCCCCAATCACCTGCTATTCTTCTCCTTCTCTACAAAGAGACATTCACATCCACTTTGCATATGGTAGATGGTGGGGGGGGGGGGATATTTCCTAGAAAAATCTCCCCCTCCCCACCAATACATGGCACATGCTGTCTGTTCTACACCAACATACATTATTTTGTTTCTTCAGAAATACTCCCCCAATCGTGGGCTATTCTTGTCTACAAAGAGACGTCCATATCCACTATGCACATGGTAGATGGTGGCGGGGGGGAATATTTCCTAGAAAAATCTCCCCTCTCCCACCAATACATGCCACATGCTTGCTGTTCTACACAGATATACTGTTTTTATTTTCTAGACCCACCCCAACCATGTGCTATACATTTATACCAATCATATGCAGCTATGGTAGAGATTTAACCGAGAGAACTCTCTACCAGCCAACATACATAATAGTTATGGTACGGTAATGGGGAATTATTACATATACCGGTAAATAGAATCTCTACCGCCCCACCACCACTATATTGTCTATGTATAGATATTATACTAAATTGGAGAGCTCTTTTATAGTAAATGCTGCCTCGCCTATTCACATACTTCTCCACAAGCAGACATACATTATGACTATGTTTAGTTGGGTATACATGTAGGGATATTACGTCCTCTGTTACCAACAGACTGGTTCTAGCATGTGCATTTGTATGCTCCTGAGCACAATATCAACAATTGTATATGAAAATACATTAAAAGTTTTGTGGAACAGTGTCTGTGAAGGGGGGAGGGGGGGGGGGGGGGGGGGGGGGGGGGGGGGGGGGGGGGGGGGGGGGGGGGGGAGGGGGGGGGGGGGGGGGGGGGGGGGGGGGGGGGGGGGGTGGGGGGGGGGGGGGGGGGGGGGGGGGGGGGTCCGGGGGGGGGGGGGGGGGGGGGGGGGGGGGGAATTTCAGGAGGGGGGGAATATTTCCTAGGCTTAAGCCTGGAAATCTTCCCCCCCCCCCCGGCATTTCCAGGGGAGGAAGATTTCCTGTTACACCGGTTTTAATCCCCCGTTGGCAAATAAGCATTTTCCTATTTCCTAAATGCACCTGCTAATTTGAATTTCACACTAATTCACTAATTGATTAGCGGTGTTTTGCAACGTCTTTAACTGACCATAATGTGCTTCAGACAGGACATTTAATACTAGTTAATTTGTTTATTATGGCTTCATTCATTATTTTTCTTAGGGCTACCAACAGCCCTTCTTAGGGCTACACCAAAACATCACAAAATAAACCTTTTAATTTACCACCAATCTACACTTACCTCACCCGTACTTACCCATATTTTTTCTGGTGTTTAACACTATGCGTATTTTAATGTCATAGCGGACACATGTCATAAATCTATATTTCCGTTTCCGGGTAAACATTACTTGTTCTCTTCGATAAAAAATGGGTAAATCTGGCACAGAAATTGGCTGGAAAAATGTTTGAAATTTATCTTCCTAAACGGGTGACTTCTGGATTAACAAGAGTTGTAGGAGAACAGCATAGCTCGACTATGAGGGTTGTCGATGTACACATAGCTTGACAAACAAGGTGGCCGCGGCCTGCATAAAAACCTTAACCAAGGTTGACTAAAAACCTTAACCAAGGTTGACTAAAAACCTTAACCAAGGGGAATTAACTAAGTAATTCAAGGTTAAATGTAGGTCAAGGTCAAATATAGGTCAGAGGTTGTTGATGTTCATCACTAGGAGATGAAGTTGTCCAAGTATGGTTGGTGTAGGGCAAGGAGTATTCCATGTACAAGCTTGACTAAAAACCTTAACCAAGGGGAATTAACTAAGTAATTTAAGAGGTCAAGGTCATATTAAGGGCAGCATGGATGTGTGGCATTTGTTCACAAGTATACTGTGTTTAAATATTTAAGTAATCATTCAAGGAATATAGAAGTTATGACAGAATTGCGAAACTCCGGCGAACTACTTAATGTGGGAACAAGTTCAAAGTTGTCAAGGTCAAAAGGTCAAGGTCATATTAAGGGCAGCATGGATGTGTGGCATTTGTCCACAAGTATGCACAATGTTGAAATATTTAAGTAATCCGTCAAGTAATATAGAAGTTATGACAAAATTGAGAAACGCTGGCAAACTTCTTAATGTTGGAAAATGTTCAAAGTTGTCAAGGTCAAAAGGTCAAAATCACATGGCATATCTCATATAAGAAATAGTACTCATTTAATCAGTAAGATATTGCATATAATCAACTCATTCGGTAAAAGTATGCACAAGTAAATTAGTATTACACATGTTTATAGCTCTGCTGTGACATACCCACATTTTTATTACATGTAAAACTAGTTTGGCAAAATAACAGACGAAGCGACCACCTCGTCTGCCTCAGCCTGGTTATGGCACTGAACAGCATACCTGTGTACATATATCAGCTGTGTCCTTGTTGACACAGAAAATATCGTTTCCGGACAACCGTCACACGTGTCGGCCCCGGTCGTGTTCATGAATGTTCCATCAGCACAGGCAATCGGGTTGGGCGAGCCAGCCGGGCAGTAGGAGCCCGTGGGACAGATAGCGCCCGTGACTCCATCATTGGGCGTGCTGGTGTTGGCTCCAGGGTGCAGTAGTAGCCCGCGGCACACAGCCCTGTAAGTCTCAATCAACCCAACAATCTCGCTAATATTCACCTAGAGCAACAACACCGTAATGGAGTGGAACTCTGTAAGATGGTAATCTTTCATTCTAATCCTCTGTATATACTGCTTGTATGCCTAAAATCGATGTCAATTGGATTTAATAAAATATGTTTATATGAACACCATTAGTGACAAAGCGTAGCAAAACATATTCTGATTTTAAAGAACACCATTAACCCTTTCACCCCCCCCTAAGTAACTGGAAATGAATTTTGATATCTTAATTTTCTGACGAAACAAACTCATCAAATAAAATAATTTTCAGACTAATCCATTTATGATAAGGGTTTTAGTCTCAAAAATATGAAAATTACTTACAAATAGTGTAGATCCTGATAAGATGGCTCGTCACGAGCCGGCTTATCTGGATCTACACTTTTGCCAATTCCAACTGTGGTGTTGAAAGGTTAAAATATATATTACCATTAACACAAATTCAGTGCCTAAAATTAGCATACACAGTATAACAACATACGTATTTAAAATCATAATACTTTTATTTATTTATAGTGTGTTTAACCGGCCTATCAACAGCTAATGTCATGTAAGGCCGGGCAAATGGGTTCGATCCTGTTTTAACCTGCTGCAATTGGGGGAAAATCCCAAAATCCACCATTACGCAAACATTGTTATTACGAGCGTACCTCACTATACCCCCAGTTACCTATGTAAACAGGGGGTATGGTCAGGTACCCGCGCAATAGGTAATGCGGTCAAATAGGTCACGATGCAGTGACTATTTTCGATCAATAACTTATGTTGTAAGCGATTGTAATGTGTATTTTCAATATTTATATTATTAAAATGTATCATATCGGTACCCCTTTAAGTAATATTTGTATATTTTAAATGTATTGATGTTCTCATGAAGCGCATGAATATAACTATTAATTAATCCAGCTTATATTGAGGCAAATCACACAGCCTTAAAACATAGTGCTGGAGTATAAACCATAGTATGTATATATTCATAAGTATATCACTATTAAACATTAATTACAATATGTATGCATATTATTAAAACAGTAGATGCATGCTACCGCTGTTTCGCTATATGTGATATTTATAACAAAATATTTTTTTTATTCGTCCGCGTACGGATTTCTGTCACACAAAGCGCCATTTTCAGTTCATATTTTGACCTGTGCATATGAACCGGACTAAGTTTAAACAACGCTCGATTCCGTCCAATTCAAATTTCTCTGCAGAATATTCAGACTAACTACATAAGTAATGCTGCTAAATAAGTGTTAACGGCTGGAACATGGTCATCACTAAAAGGAAGAAACCACAGTCGTATTATTGAAAAATAAGATTTACCTGATACCTCATGGGGGCCGCCATTAATCCAGTGTAAACAATAGACCGTGTGATTCCATTCCCTGAGTAGCCCAGCTTAGTGAAACGGTGTGCTAATCATGATATTATGTTCCCCAATAATAGAAACGGTTTGAATTTCTCGGTAAAAACTACGAAAGGCATAACAAAATAACGATGTATATTTAACATTGAATACGCTGTAACACGGTATTACTCTCTCTCATCGGATCGTCAGTTGTCGTCTATAACGATTTAACGTACTGATCTGTCTTAATTTATTGTCAACTTTCAACGCCATTTACAGAATACATGGCTAATTTTGGAAATAAATAACGGCAACTTACGATGACGTCTGCTCTGAAATATCTGTCAACTTGCGGACGTAATTTAAGGAAATCGATTATAGTTTAAGGCTACATCTGTGACTAATTACGAATTTATGTATGGTCTTTGGCTACACCTGACACATTACACAGATCTAGTTGTAAATACACGTCGCTTTGTGTGGAAAAAAATCGATAATGCGCAGTCGTGTGTGACGAGGTGTTGATTTGATGACACCACACAGCTGTAAATGTTGACTGACCCGTAGGCAATGTTTTGAAATTGACGTGTCGTTTTGATGTGTGCTGCAACACATCTCTGTCGGAGACAACATGACAATTAACGATATACTCTCGATTATACACAGATCTATTAGACGGCTGGTTATTAAAAAAAAAAAAGAAAAAAAAAAATAGTTCAGTACACCTTCGCCGATATTGTTTTTAGAAAATCAGTAATAATTTCCGTAGATGGTGTTGAAAATTCGACAAAAATTCTATCACCGTATTTAGTTGTGCCGATATTGTTTTAGAAAATCAGTATTTTTTTTCCGTAAATGGTGTTGAAAATTGACACAAAATATATAGCCGCATTTCTCCGATATTCGTCTAGACGCCGAATTCTACTGTGTTTGCGGTCAGTGAATTCTGGTCGTGGTAGCCACATGTGCAGTTCCAACAGTTTTGTGATCAGATGGAGGACAATAATTATTTCAAATTCATAAAAAAATGTAAAATTAATTAATTGTGACAGCCAAAAAAAAAAGGATTTTGGGACAGTAAAAAATTATATGGTATAGACAGTACCTCAAACTTAAAACAAGAAATGCGTCTGTCGAACGCGGATGCCACCTGCAGCATATTTGAGAAACTGTGACAAAGTGGTTAAACGAAAAGTGTGACGGACAGACAGACGGACGTACCAACATTTTGGGTTTATGGGCTATTTGCTATATAAAAGATCAAAGGACTAGCCCCTAAACTTCAAAAGGTTTTATGGGCTAACGGAATGAGTTCAAAGGAGTTCAAAGGATTCTTTTGTCTTAGGCTCCTCCCCCTAGCCCCTAAACCCCCTAATGTTCGCCCGGACAGACGGACAGACGGACGGACGGACAGACGGACAGACGGACAGACAGACGGACGGTCCAAACACTATATGCCACCCGTTTCTTCGAAACCCGGTGGCATAAAAACATATTTATAGCTATTTTTATTAAAATCATAAAATTGTGAATATATTAAAATCACAAAAATAATATATATGGAGAAAAAAAATATATACCAAGTCGAGGTTTGAACCCCCGACCCTTTCGGGAATCGATAATTAAATCATAGAAGTCGGCGACCTTAACTCGCGACTATTGCGCCATTTACGACGATTACATTTATACAGAAGTGCTATCAGTATTACGCAACCATTTGAACGTAATAATTATTAAATTATTTTGCAACTCCATCTACTACGATACCGTTACAGAGATACGCTATTGAAACAACATGTATTAGTACCCATAACATATCGAAGTAATGTATATTATATATCACAGGAGATAGATTAAAACTATATATACTAATAAACAGAACAATCCGCTTGGCTCATATGAAAATAGTTTGCGTGATATTGATTATCTCCCTTGCCGAAAGTAGTTCACAGATTTATTAATTCCAAACTAAGACGTGTTTGCGTAATGTGAGATTGGGACAAAACTGAGACCACAAGACATTACTGTCTGTTCCCGTTTTGCTGCCGACAAACTTTGGCCTTATTAAACACAAATTAAATCTGAAAAATATCAAAAAGTCACCCTCCTCAAACAAAATTATTTCATGAAATTCCGTCAAATATTGATTTTATTGCGAAAAAACTATTTTCCTATGGGATTTAACATGGGGCAAAATATATATATATTTTTTAAGAATTTTTTATTTGTGGAATAATTTTCTTATATAGTTACATCATTTCCAAGCTATCTAGCCAGGTTTCGGTGTCAATTTCCAAATTTTTTTTTTTTTGACTCCTCCCCCAGCGCTTCCTCCTCTTTTCCTCCCATGTTAACTTTCCATTAGGAAAATCGTTTTTTCGCTATAAAATCAATATTTTATAGAATTTCATCAAACAAATCTTTTTGTGGAGGGTCACTTTTTTGTTATTGATGAAAAAGTACTTACATTAAAATATTTTTTAGACTTAATATGTTTAATAGCCAAATGTTTGTCGACAGAAAAACGTGGAACAGACAGTATAGTAACACTGATGGATGCACTCCTGAAATGCAAGTTTCTAAGTCATTTGACCTTGATCTGGAGCACAAGGACCACATGGGTGATTATTTTCCCTACATGTTTAATGTATTTTAAATGCGATGGCTCAAAATGCAACTCCTTCAAAAGTGCAAAACATTTTTCAAGTGTCGCCGACACATTTCTTGCTATTTTGCTATACGATCTGGCTTTGAAAGTTTTGTCGAGGTTTGTGTTTGGTACTTTTCACATATCCGCATCCGATTTATACGATCAACGGCGAGCAAATTTTCAGAGCAAATGTGGAAGAATTCCGCATTTGCTAGGAAAATTCAACTTTCAACGTCATTCACAGAAAATATCAAAGCTTCTGTAAGTATTCATGTAAAATCGCTCATCTTATTAAGTACAAAATCACTTAGCTCGTCTCCAACAGTGATCACAGCAACTCACCGGAAGAGCAGGGTATACAGTCGTTCTCACTGCCCATACCAGTGACATTGAGGAAGGTGCCCGCTGGACAAGGGATCGGTACGTCGGTGCCATTCGGGCAATAATAGCCCGCAGTGCAAAGGTCTCCGTACGTCTCCGCGGTTGGGTTTGGTGTCTCCGCACGCCCAGAGCAGTAATGTCCTGCAAGGTAGTGCAATACCATAGTAAGCATAAATATTTGGACACAATTTGTTTTGGAAAACCCCTATTTCATAGGAGTTTCCCAAAAACAAATTGTATCCAAATACATTGTTATTAAAATAAGCAAGTACAAACCATACTAATCCTAAATTGGGACATTTGTTGTTGAGGTAAACCAATTTACATATGTATCTCTGGAATAAATGGTGTTCAAATATTTAGTGTTATTACGTTACATGGTTTATTCAGCTGTAATTCGGACATATGTGGTTAATCCCCATCACCGCCCGAGGTGTTTGTAAATAAACAAGTTTGTAACATGTCTTTCTTTATTGATTTACAAAATATGAGGGAAATTAATCCAGCATTCAACATAATATTGCAACTGTAAGATATAGCTCGTTATTCCAACAGTATTGGCATTTTGTAGCAATAATACATGATCTACACAGTTTGAGTAGACGATGTAAGCTAGCCTCAAAACCCACGAGGTCAGATCTAGAAAACTAGATTCATCATAGAACTTAGTCCATATGTGATCTATATATTCAAATTGTAAATTGGTATAATAGTATTACCTGAACTTAATTAGCATACATTATCAGCATTCATTCTTGAACGTTTTGATTATAAAATAGCATAGACATTCCTAGCATTAATTCTTCAACTTTATAAAATAATCACTCTACTTTATAAGCCAATCACTGGCCAGTATCGAACGCAACTTATTTCACATATTGCAACATCTAGCCCCAATAAGTTATATATTAGCAGATTTGCTAGCGACTTGCGTTTACTGTAGAATGAAAAACATTTGGTCTGTTTAAAGTTTGTGAGGAGTCCTTCGGACTCCACGCACTTTAAACAGACCAAATGTTTTTTATACTCCAGTAAACGCAATACACGAACAATATACATACGTTCCCAGCATGTGCCGGTGACCGCGGTGAGGCCAACACTGCCACAGTAGTAGCCAGGCGTGCAGTCGTCACACTCCGTGTCCACCTTCAGCCCCGGGCTCGTGCTAAATGTCCCCTTGGGGCAGCCCGTGCCTGTTATACTGTTGTCTGGGCAGTACAAGCCCGCAGGGCAGATATTCCCGGTCGTGCCGTCCGTCGGTGTCGCATTATAAGCGGCCAGGGAGCAGAAATATCCCGCACTGCAAACTGCTGTCGGCTCAATGTTCCCTGGAAATTATAACAATACCAAACTGTATAACTATGATGTATATTTTGGTGATCTGTCAAACGGTGTTGCTTTTAGTTTACAAACACAGCAAATCAGTGCAAAATGAAAAAAACAGTTCCGAAGACCATCAATGCAAAATTGGAATAAACTTTTCACTGCTCACGGATACAATTATCGTAGTATGAAACTTTTACGAGAAAAAAATCTATATTTTCTATATCTTCGTAATTTCATCTGAAAAGTGTATGGTGTTACAACTCGTTTGAACCATCTCGATGAGACGGTTCAAACGAGTGGTAACAACATATACCTTCATGGAGAAATCAACAAAATAATGAGATTTTTTTGACAAAAATTATCGTATCCTTAGTCTGAAATGGGTTAAGAGGTGTAAGCATGATTTATATTCCACTGAAAACACTGCAATTTCATGCCATCATTAAACAAGAGGCCCAAATGGGCCTGAGTTGCTCATCTGACAAAAATTGCACCAGAGCGATCGCCTCGTTGATACCTTCAATTTGATGTATGACACAACAATATTTGATCAAAATTAAATCTGACCCCACCCTGGCCCCACCAATTTATGATCCCGGGGCCCCCATTTTAACAATCTGAAATGTCATTGACTATCTATCATTCCTGCCAAGTTTCATCAATATCTATCTGGCGGTTCATGGGAAGAAGATTATATATCTACCGATTTAAGCTCTTTTTAGATGGCGGCCATCTTGGGTTAAGCAATGACCTCCATTTTAATGAATCTGAAACTGCCTCACCTAATTTATGATCCCGGGGCCACCATTTTAACAAATCTGAAAGATCATCAACTATGTAAGTTTGACAAATATCTATTTGGCGGTTCACAAAAAGATTAAGATTTACTAAAACGTTTAAGCTATTTTTAGATGGTGGCCATCTTGGATTAAGTGACACCCTCAATTTTAACGAATCTGAAACTTCCTCACCCAAGGACCATAAGTGTTCATCCATAGTGGTTCATGAGAAGAAGACATTTGAAATCTCTAATAAAAGGATTATTATATCAATGAATGGCCTTTTTGTGGAATTTATCGGGGTATAAACTTGGAAAAGTCGCAGGAATACTGGACGAAGGCCGGAAGGCCTCGTCCAGTATTCCCGCGACTTTTCAAAGTTTATATCCCCGATAAATTCCACAAAAAGGCCATTCATTCCTTATAATTCCAGCATTTGAAATTAATTCATCAATAAAATGTGTTTATTTTCCGTTTTCTTAAGAATTATTTTAACTGCGCCTCACGGTTACGGAAAGTAGTTCGGCGTGGGAGTTTACTGGGATATAAATTTTGGACAGAGACTTGCTACGGGCCAATCAAATTGGGGCCATTTTGGTTAAAGATTTGGTCTGGCGGTTCGTCAGAAGAGATTTTCTAAGAATTTCAGGCCATCTTGGGTTAAATTATGCAACAACCTCCATTTTAACAAATATGAAAATGCTTCACATAACTGTGATGATTGGCCAGCATTAGCCAAACGGTTCGTGAGAAGACATTTGAAATCTCTAACAAGAAATGAGGCAAAGCCACGAAGGCCAGGTTTTTTCCAAGCATAGACACTTGGATAACATAATTATACCCACTTTTTGTAGACTAGATGGCCGTGGCCTGCATGTCGCGCCTTGGGGCGAGGCATGGACACTAAAAAAATAGATATAGTAGATGGAAAAAATTTAACCAAAAAACTTTAACCGGACACACGGACGAACGGACGGACGTATGCCAAAATGCTGACGATATCGCGCTTTCCGCAAGCAGGTGTGACAATGATGATAAAACACCCATGTGAAGTATCAAGGTATTGGGTGAAGCAGTTGCAGAGATATAGTACACGAAAAAACTTTTAACAAAAAAAATCAAAGTAATTTGAACTTGACATAGGGCACAGGATCGTGCTTTCCGCAAGCAGGTGCGACAATGATGATAAACACCCATGTGAAGTATAAGGTATTGGGTGAAGCAGTTGCAGAGATATAGTACACGAAAAAACTTTAACTAATAAAAAATTCAAAGTAATTTGACCTTGACATTGGGCACAGGATCGCGCTTTCCGCAAGCAGGTGCAACAATGATGATAAACACCCATGTGAAGTATCAAGGTATTGGGTGAAGCAGTTGCAGAGATATAGTACACAAAAAAACTTTAACAAAAAAATTCAAAGTAATTTGACCTTGACATTGGGCACAGGATCGCGCTTTCCGCAAGCAGGTGCGACAATAATGATAAGCACCCATGTGAAGTATCAAGGTATTGGGTGAAGCAGTTGCAGAGATATAGTACACGAAAAAAACTTTAACAAAAAAATTCAAAGTAATTTGACCTTGACATTGGGCACAGGATCGCGCTTTCCGCAAGCAGGTGCGACAATGATGATAAACACCCATGTGAAGTATCAAGGTATTGGGTGAAGCAGTTGCTGAGATATAGTACGCGAAAAAACTTTAACAAAAAAATTCAAAGTAATTTGACCTTGACATTGGGCACAGGATCGCGCTTCCGCAAGCAGGTGCAACAATGATGATAAACACCATGTTAAGTATCAAGGTATTGGTTGTGAAGCAGTTGCAGAGATATAGTACACGAAAAAACTTTAACAAAAAAAATTCAAAGTAATTGACCTTGACATTGGGCACAGGATCGCGCTTTCCGCAAGCAGGTGCGACAATGATGATAAGCACCCATGTGAAGTATCAAGGTATTGGGTGAAGCAGTTGCAGAGTATAGTACACGAAAAAACTTTAACAAAAAAAATTCAAAGTAATTTGACCTTGACATTGGGCACAGGATCGCGCTTTCCGCAAGCAGGTGCGACAATGATGATAAACACCCATGTGATGTATCAAGGTATTGGGTGAAGCAGTTGCAGAGATATAGTACACGAAAAAACTTTAACAAAAATATTCAAAGTAATTTGACCTTGACATTGGGCACAGGATCGCGCTTTCCGCAAGCAGGTGCGACAATGATGATAAACACCCATGTGAAGTATCACGGTATTGGGTGAAGCAGTTGCAGAGATATAGTACACGAAAAAACTTTAACAAAAAAAAAATTCAAAGTAATTTGACCTTGACATTGGGCACAGGGGCCGCACGGTTGGGGGTTAGAATGAAAATATGGATGATGATAAACACCCATGTGAAGTTTCAAGGTAATGGGCGAAGCAGTTGCAGAGATATAGTATAACAAAAAAGTTTTAACCAAAAAACTCTAACCAGACGTACGTTAAAAAGTTAACGTTGAAAATGGCTAAGTCAATTACGTAGAAATAATAGGTGAAGGTAAAAAAATGGTCACATGTTGGATAGTTGTATGTGGTAGGCACCCCTTGGTTATGAAGCTGTGAAAGTTTGGTGGTCCTAGTGGTACAGTACCAAAGAAATGGACTTAAACACGAAAACTTAACATTGTAAACGCGAAAACTTACCATTGAAAATGGCTAAGTCGACTGCGCGGAAAAAAATGGGTGAAGTTAAAAAAAAAAGTAACATGTTGGATAGTGATATGTGGTGGGTACCCCTTGATTATGAAGCTGTGAAAATTTGGTGGTCCTAGGTGGTACAGTACGAAAGAAATGGACTTAAACACGAAAACTTAACATTGTAAACGCGAAAACTTAACATTGAAAATGGCTAAGTCGACTACGCGGAAAAAATGGGTGAAGTTATAAAAAAAAAGTAACATGTTTGATAGTGATATGTGGTGGGCACCCCTTGATTATGAAGCTGTGAAAGTTTGGTGGTCCATGGTGGTACAGTAACAAAGAAATGGACTCAAACACGAAAACTTAACATTGATTGTGGACGCCGCCCGCCCAGCCCGCGCCAGCCGCCCGCCCGCCCGCCGGCTTTCGCCAATCCAATAGCCTGGATTTTTTTTCAAAAAACCTGGCTAATAAAAGGATGACCTCTTTATCTTTCTGTCGCTATCTTGGAAGACATAATCATCTGATTTTGACAAAAATTACACCAGACCAATCGTCTCGTCGATACAGTCTACGCTCGTTTACTTGAAGTCCGTCGTGATAAATACTTTGAGTAAACCGAAGTTCGACGTAACAAAAATCTGAACAGCACCTCGAAATATTGCCATACACGTTACGGGACGCAATACCCATACGACCTGTGACACACGGAGTTACACTTTTGCAACTCTATACTGGTGATTAAATCAGATGAGCTAAGTTTAATTTGTGTCGAGGAAATCACCTTTAACACTTATTCAAAGTTTGTTTACACAGGTTTACACAGGTAAACATGTCCAGTCTTTGATCCGGTAAATTGGCGCCGCTAATTCGCACTTCGAGCGGAAACTGACACTTTGACTTAATGAGAGTGAAATACCACACATTTCGGTTTTCGGGACCTAACAATTAGTTCGAATTGGCGAAAATATGACGTAACGAAATTCGACGTAACGGTAGTCAGTTACATTGAAAATAATACGATCTGAAACGGGACTTGGACACTAATTCGACGTAACGAGGGAATATGACTTAACAGACTTTGAGTAAACGAATGTGGACTGTACCTTCGATTTGATATCATTTTAACAAATCTGAAAGAGCATAGACTATTGATCATTCATTTCTTAACAATTTAACCTACTTTTCTATGGCGGCCATCTTGGAATACATGACAATTAACATCTAAAAAGACCTCACTCCTAGATCATCTCTGTGAAGTTTCACCAACATCAGCCCAGTGCTTCAGAAGTAGAAGACATTTGAAATTGTGGATGCATGCATGGCCAGACGGATGGACGACGGGCAAAAATCGATAACAATAGCTCACAGGTCCCTTTGGTTCAGTAGCCTATTTCACCAATATTGCAAAGTATACTTATCTAGCAAAGTATACTTTGAGGGATAAATTTTCAATTTAAGGATAAATTTATCAATTTTTAGTATACTGAATGTATTAATTACATTATCACAGCCATTTTGACTGTGATAATGTAATAAATTCAGTATAATAATTCTGCATACTTTTAATCATCAAATATATGCAGTTGTTAGTTCTATATGAAATAATGTATTTCGGGGAAAATAAATGATTATTCTCTCAAAGTATACTTTGCTAGACAAGTATACTTTGCCATTTTGATGAAATCGGCTACAGGCGAGCTAATAAAAGCAAATAAGTAGTTACCTTCTCCAGCACAGTAATATCCAGAATCACACGGAGTACATTGCGGCTCGCTAGACAATCCCGAATTATTGCTGTACGTCCCCATGGGACACAGATAGTGTGTCTCGTACTCCGATCCAATCGGGCAGTAGGATCCTGGGGGACAAATGGTTGGCACGGAAACACCGCGGTAGCTACGGTAACGGCCAGAGAAGTTTCCAGCAGTGGTCACATTGTCGTCCAGAACTTCATAGTCACCTAAGAGAAAAATGTTTGATTCACTTTAATATTCTCAAAATAGCAACTAAGACATGTTAGTTCTTGAATTCACATACATATCATTGTAGGTCAGTCCCCGAAGGCCTTGCAGTGAGACTCGACATCAGGCCTCTACTATATACACATAGTTGTGGGTAACTCACCAATGGCCTTGCAGTGAGACTCGACATCAGACCTCTACTATATACACATAGTTGTGGGTAACTCACCAATGGCCTTGCAGTGAGACCTGACATCAGACCTCTCCTATATACACATAGTTGTGGGTAACTCACCAATGGCCGTGCAGTGAGACCTGACATCAGGCCTCTACTATATACACATAGTTGTGGGTAACTCACCAATGGCCTTGTAGTGAGACCTGACATCAGGCCTCTACTATATACACATAGTTGTGGGTAACTCACCAATGGCCTTGCAATGAGACTCGACATCAGACCTCTACTATATACACATAGTTATGGGTAACTCACTTATTATTATTATTATAGCTGTGGGTAACTCACCAATGGCCTTGCAGTGAGACCTGACATCAGACCTCTACTATGTACAGAAAGTTGTGGGTAACTCACCAAAGGCCTTGCAGTAAGAGCCGGCAGGACAATCATCACAGTCTCCCATCTGCCATTGTGGCTGGTACGTGCCTGACGGACATCCCGTCTCATTCCAGCTCCCACGAAGCAGTAATGCCCGGGTCTGCATGCCAGTTCGGTTGGCTGGGACGTGTTCTGGCCCCCAGTGCAATAGTAGCCGAGGTGACACTGGGCCGTGGGCGTCACAAGGCCGTAACTTTCACAGTAGTAGCCGGCCGTGCACTCCAGACCAATGCAATTGCCAGGCTCTCACCACCAGGCACGGCTGAGAAAGATATACATGAGGGTGTTCAAAAGTTTGCAGAAACATTTGTTAACTGTTTTTATTAAAATACAATTGCAAGAAAAATATATCGCTGCAGGGCTCTCACCTCCAGTTACATCAGTGGAGAGAAACATGAACAGAAGAGATTAACCGTTAGAATGCTGGGAACGAAAGTTATCGTCTGCCATTGTTTTATATTTTGCATTCATTTAAAAAACAAGAGGGTCACGATGGCCCTAATTCGCTCACCTGACTCCATGAAGACTAGAGGAGAATGTGACAGTGATTTCATGTGTTTTAAAAAAATTGTGCTATTTTTAGATGGCGGTCATCTTGGATTAAGCGATGACTCATTTTACCAAATCAGAAAATGCTTCACCCAAGGATCTTAACTTCCTATGAAGTTTGGCCAGCATCGGCCATGTGGTTCCTGAGAAAAAGTAGTTAAAAATCTTGAATAAATGGACCTTTTGGTGGCCATCATGGATGACATAGTCATCCGATTCCGACAAATATTCCACCAGAGCAATCACCTCACCGATACCTTCAATTTGATATATGACATGAGCATACTCGGTCAAAAATAAAATTTGACCCCAATTTGACCCCACGGGCCATGCTCATTTTTGACCACGGGGTCACCATTTTAACAACTTTGAAAGAGCATTGTAAATCGATCATTCCTACCAAGTTTAGTCGAAATCCGGCCAGCGGTTCATGAGAAGAAGATTTTTTAAGAATTTATGCTATTTTTAGACGGCGGCCATCTTGGATTAGCGATGACCTCCATTTTAACAAATCTGAAAAGGCTTCACCCATGGACCATAACTTTTAAGTTTGGCTACCATGGGCCAAGCGGTTCATGTGAAGAAGAATAATGAAATCTCTAATAAAAGAACGACCTTTTGACATTTTGGCGGCCATCTTAGATGACATAACAATCCGATTTCGACAAAAAATGTACCAGAGTGATCGCCTCATTGATACCTTCGATTTGATATATAACATGACCATATTCGGTCAAAAATAAAATTTGACCCCAATTTGACCCCACGGGCCTCACCCATTTTTGACCCAGGGGTCACCATTTTAACAACTTTGAAAGAGCATTGTGCATCGATCATTGCTACCAAGTTTAGTCGAAATCAGGATGGCGGTTTATGAGAAGAAGATTTTTTTAAGAATTTATGCTATTTTTAGACGGCGGCCATCTTGGATAAGCGATGACCTCCATTTTAACAAATCTGAAAAGGCTTCACCCATGGACCATAACTTTTAAGTTTGGCTACCATGGGCCAAGCGGTTCATGTGAAGAAGAATAATGAAATCTCTAATAAAAGAACGACCTTTTGACATTTTGGCGGCCATCTTAGATGACATAACAATCCGATTTCGACAAAAAATGTACCAGAGTGATCGCCTCATTGATACCTTCGATTTGATATATAACATGACCATATTCGGTCAAAAATAACATTTGACCCCAATTTGACCCCACGGGCCTCACCCATTTTTGACCTAGGGGTCACCATTTTAACAACTTTGAAAGAGCATTGTACATCGATCATTGCTACCAAGTTTAGTCGAAATCAGGATGGCGGTTTATGAGAAGAAGATTTTTTTTAAGAATTTATGCTATTTTTAGACGGCGGCCATCTTGGATAAGCGATGACCTCCATTTTAACAAATCTGAAAAGGCTTCACCCATGGACCATAACTTTTAAGTTTGGCTACCATGGGCTAAGCGGTTCATGTGAAGAAGAATTTTGAAATCTCTAATAAAAGAACGACCTTTTGACCTTTCGGCGGCCATCTTGGATGACATAACCATCCGATTTCGACAAGAAATGCACCAGAGTGATCGCCTCATTGATACCTTCAATTTGATATATGACCATGACCATATTCAGTCATAAAAATATTTGACCCCAATGACCCCACGGGCCACGCCCATTTTTGACCCCGGGTCACCATTTTTGTAACTTTTAACTTTGAAAGAGCATTGTACATCGATCATTCCTACCAAGTTTTCTCGAAATCCGGCTGCCGGTTCTTGAGAAGAAGATTTTTGAAGAATTTGTGCTATTTTTAGACGGCGGCCATCTTGAATTACGTAATGACGTCATTTTAACAATTTTGTAATCCCCCTACCTAAGGACCATGACCATGAAGTTTGGTGACTATAGGCCCAATGGTTACCGAGGAGAAGACGTTTGAAAATGTTCACGGACGACGGACGGATGACGGACGGACGGACGACAGACGGACGGACACATTGCGGTAACAATAGCTCACATGAGCTTCGCTCAGGTGAGCTAAAAAAAACGTCGCTTAACAGCACTTTAGAATCAGTTCCATAGAAACTGCCAACTGTCCCGCGAGACCAAAGAGTAAAATGTAAAAGGCCACAAATAATATTCAAACCTATTTTATACTTTATGGTAATGTATGGTGCATTTCACATTCATTATAGCCATTGGTAATAATACAAATGTCATATTTTGACAAAATGTGGCTTATTACATTTTCACCAGTATGGAATAATTTTGCTTAGTTGAATTAGTGGAAATGGTCCAGAATTAGTTCTAAGGGAAGTTACTCTTCATTTTCAAGTTTTATAACCTATTTATACGACTACTCTATACATACTGTTAAATGTGGCTGGTGGACAGGCAACCTCCAGAGTGGTGCCAGCTGTGCAATAATAGCCCGCACTGCAGGGTGTAGGATTGGGTGTCAACTCGCTGCCGTTACAGAAATATCCTGCCGTACAGTTGCCAGTTGGAAATTCAAGTTCATCAGCATCACAATATTGCCCCAGTGGGCATGGCAGTGGGGCGGAGCTACCAACCGGGCAGTAGGTTCCTGGGGAAATAAATAACAGACAATAATTATAATGTTGTGGTGATATACTGCCCCAGTGGGCATGGCAGTGGGGCAGAGCTACCAACCGGGCAGTAGGCCCCTGGGGAAATAAATAATAGACAATAATTATAATGTTGTGGTGATATACTGCCCCAGTGGGCATGGCAGTGGGGCGGAGCTACCAACTGCCATGGGTTCCTGGGGAAATAAATAACAGACAATAATTATAATGTTGTGGTGATATACTGCCCCAGTGGGCATGGCAATGGGGCGGAGCTTCCAACCGGGCTGTAGGTTCCTAGGGAAATAAATAACAGACAATAATTATAATGTTGTGGTGATATACGGTCAGAATTTTTTGTTTAAAGTCCAACAATTCTAACACCGATTTGATTCCCCAGTCTTTGTTCTAAGGAAAGTTATTTGCGAAGTTTTGCAACCTATTTATAATTATAGGTTCTGAAGCGTGCGATATTGCGCGACTTTAAAAGCGCAATATCGTTGCACGGCAGAACGAGTGGCATATATCCACATACAAATCAAATAACCTATAATTATAAATAGGTTGCCAAACTTAGAAAATCACAAGTAACTTTCCTTTTTATTATATACGTAAATCACTCACAATTTATAAATGCCTCGAAAAATATACAAAATATAAATAAATTAAACAAATGAGTGATGAAGGTGAAGGTGATTAGAAGGAACTATTTTATGAGCTGAAACATAATTCTGGCACTGACCAATATGAACTCAAGAGACGTCAATATGGATAAATATTGACGGCATGCGTTCCATTGTGTTTCAATGGGAAACGAAGGTACGTATATAATTTTGACCATTTGAGGACGACAATGTAAACACCAACCTGCAGTACAGTAGCCGCCAGTGAGGTTAGTCAGGTACTCGGGACATGACATATTGATGATGAACGGGAAACCGGAGTCGACATACGTCTGGGGTTTCTCGCTGTATGCACCACCGGAGCAATACCAGCCTGCCGCACAGTCTCCCGATGGCTCCGACAGTCCATCACCCAGACAATACTTCCCAGCTGTCAGAAAATACAATATATACAATACACACCATCGGAGCAATACCAGCCTGCCGCATAGTCTCGCAGGCTCTGACAGTTCATCGCACTGACAATACTTCCCAGCTGTCACAAAATACAATATATACAATACAATTCACTCTGCATTGTTACATACATACATTTCACTATTAACCCTAAATATTCAGACACAATATATTATGGGAAACACACATTAACATATGGTTTCTCACAGCAAGAAATGTCCAAATATTTATTGTTATTATGGTACAGTCAAACCTGCCCTTACGACCACCCGAAGGAAACAACCTCCTATACTAAGCGACCGGTCTCAGCTCCTCCCGTGACATTTTGAGCGTTAATATAACTTTAACTAAGCGACCACATCTGTAACGCGACCAGCGACCATGAAAATCCGGCCCCAAAACATTAAAATCCTTAACTCAGCGACCATTTCCGTATTGTTGTTGTTGTTTGTCACCTTGAAATGTCCGCCAGTATTTTTCACGGGCGACCATTCAACTCGCCCGTTGATCAACTTGTCCACCATATGTCACAGCTTACGGACTCGCGTGATATGCAAATTCGGAACACCTCGATTTCAAGGTGTTTACCTGTGATTTGTACAGGTATGGAATGGCTAATACCTGTGAGCGATAACTTCTCACTTGCCAAGCGCTTTCAATTTTATAAAAAATATGATTTTATATAGCACCTCACCTAAGAGACCAAAAACATATTCTCCGCTGAGTGGTCTCTTAAGACAGGTTCGACTGTACATGCATGCTTTTGCACATGGCAAAAGTTGATTGAAGGGGTTTAGGAAATAAGGGGCCTCTGTTCTTCCACTGACCCCTTCAATTGATTGAATTTCTCGGTTTGACGTCATCTGGCTTAGCTTAAACTAAGCAATGTGATTTAAAACTGACAAACCCTGCCAATTTTACAGACGATGTCCTGGAAGTAGTTCTAAAGGAAAGGGAAGTTACTGGTGATATTCCAAGTTTGGTAACTTGTTTAACCCTTACAATGCTGAATTAAATGCTGTAGTCTGCTGTTTATTTCTTAGCTTAAACATAGTTTGACAGCACTTTAGAATCATTACGGAAATGATTCCAAAGAGCTGCCAAACCATGTTTTCATTGAGAAAAAGGACGAAATATGAAACAACAGCAGCATGGCTGTAGACTCCACCATGGCAGCCACGGCGCGCCGTGGCACTATTTTGGGCCGTATAATGAGTGAAACGTCATTTTGAGAGTCCAAGTTGAAATAGTTTTGTCCGCCGTATATGGTATTATTTTAAGCACCGCTACGGGCTTGAGCAGACGATAATTTTCAGTTCACTTGTTCTAAGAGTTCAGACTGGTCTATATTCCTTAGGCCCATTACCTGTACAAGATCGGCAGTCAGTGATGGCGTCCTGGTTTGTGAAGTTATTGTAGGTCCCTGCCGGACACAAGTATTGCATGCTGAACTCCGTACCAGCTGGGCAGTAAGAACCTGAAACAGAATTGTATCACGTAACAGGCTTTGTATTGGCATGATGCGTACCGACTCATAGCATAATGTCATAAAAGGCATTGACCTGATACAAATATCTGGGTTACAACAACAAGTTGAAAATGCTCTTTTCAACGAAAACCACGTCATAATTGCTCATTCTGTAGCCTAAAACATTACATGATAAAGATAATACCAAGCTAGTGTCTGTTGATATCAAGTTTATCAGGCTCGGCAAGAAAACGGTAGGAATTCCTCAGCAAGCCTCGGAATTCCTACATGTTTTCTAACCTTGTCTAATGGACTTGATATAAAAAGACACTAGCCTGGTATTCTCTATGTATCACGTAACTTTCTACGCATTAACTGAAGAATACATGTCGATTGATAACAAAATGCTGTATCGGGCATATTGACACTGATACAATGTATCAGAAACAATATGTGTTTGAAAACTACATTCGCTGATGTTTCATTGGTTGAATGATGTCACATGATGCTGTCGAATGGCATCAGTGTAATCAGAGCTCCCGTTAAGGTGCGTAATTTGACCAACTTGGGGTAAATTTTGTTATTTCTTCATCAAAAATGGCAAGTTGGGAGTCCTTTGGAATCGTCTCATTGAGACGATCAGCCCTTCCAGCACAGTGAAAACAAAAATAGGATTTTTTTCAAAAAAATATAGGACACTAAATCTGGCCTCCCAACACCCCTTCTAGCCAGCCGCGTTCCACCACAAATCATTTATTACATTAAAAAAAGGATTTTTGAAAAACAATTAAGAATGAATTGGCACACATCATGGTACTACATAAATTAATTTTGTTGAAATGATGTCAACATCACATTAATAAATACTTATGGATGTCCTTTAAATTGCATGATGAATTTGGTGCAACAAATTTAACAAAAAAGTTCCATTACGCAAACACGTCTTATTTGGAATTAATAAATCACTGAACTACTTTCGGCAAGGGAGATAATCAATATCATGCAAACTATTTTCATACGAGCCAAGCGGATTGTTCTGTTTATGATTAGTATATATAGTTTTAAGCTATCTCCTGTGATATATAATGATACATTTTGTTATGTTATGGGTACTAATACATGTTGTTTCAATAGCGATCTCTGTAACGGTATTGTTGTAGATGGAGTTGCAAATAATTTAATAATTATTACGTTCAAATGGTGGCGTAATACTGATAGCACTTCTGTATAACTGTGATGTCGTAAATGGCGCAACAGTCGTGAGGTTAAGGTCGCCGACTTCAATGATTTAATTACCGATTCCCGGAAGGGTCGGTGGTTCAAACCTCGACGTGGTTATATTTTTTTTTCCCTCCATATATATTATTTTTGTGATTTTAATATTTTTTAATATCACAATTTTATGATTTTAATAAAAATACCTATAAATTGATAGAAACTTACCAACAATTAAAGTGTCTGTCTTTAAGTAATATATACACAGACAGTTATTGTCCTCCATCTGCTCACAACACTGTTCGAACTGCGCCTGTGGCTACCACGACCAGAAATCACTGGCCGCAAACACAGTAGCCATCGGCGTCTATTTATTAAATTATTATTTTGTATTTTATTTGAATTCCGCGTGAACGCTGCATTTTGTGTTAACACCATTTACAGAAAATATTGGTGATTTTCTAAACGAATATCGGAGAAATGCGGCTATATATTTTGTCAATTTTCAACACCATTTACGGAAAAAAATTACTGATTTTTTAAAACAATATCGGCACAACTAAATACGGTGATAGAATTTTTGTCAACTTTTCAACACCATTTCGGAAAATATTACTGATTTTCTAAAAACAATATCGGCGAAGGTGTACTGAACTACTCTTTATTTTAAATAACCAGCCGTCTAATAGATCTGTGTATAATCGAGAGTATATCGTTAATTGTCATGTTGTCTCCGACAGTGAGGTGTTGCGGCACACATCAAAACGACACGTCAATTTCAAAACATTGCCTAAGGGTCACAGCTGTGTGGTGTCATCAGATCAACACCTCGTCACACACAACTACGCATTATCAATTTTTTTCCCACACAAAGCGACGTGTATTTACAACTAGATCTGTGTAATGTGTCGGGTGTAGCCAAAGACCATACATAAATTCGTAATTAGTCACAGATGTAGCCATAAAATAAAATCAATTTCCTTAAATTACGTCCACATGTTGACAGATATTTCAGAGCAGACGTCCGTAATTTGCCGTTATTTATTTCCAAAATTAGCCATATATTCTGTAAATGGCATTGAAAGTTGACAATAAATTAAGACCAGATCAGTACGTTAAATCGTTATCGACGACAACTGACGATCCGATGAGAGAGTAATACCGTTTAAGCGTATCCAATGTTAAATATACATCGTTATTTTTTTATGACTTTCGTAGTTTTTACCGAGAAATTCAAACCGTTTCCAATTATTGGGGAACATAATATCATGATTAGCACATCGTTTCACTAAGCGGGGGGTACTACTAGGAAATGGGATCACACGGTCTATTGTTTACACTGGATTAATGGCGGCCTCCATGAGGTCTCAGTAAATCTTAATTTTCTTTTAATAATACGACTGTGGTTTCTTCCTTTTAGTGATAACCATGTTCCAGCCGTTAACACTTATTTAGCAACATTACTTAATATGTAGTTAGTCTGAACATTCTGCAGAGAAATCTGAATTGGACGGAATCGAGCGTTGTTTAAACTTAGTCCGGTTCATATGCACAGGTCAAAATATGAACTGAAAATGGCGCTTTGTGTGACAGAAATCCGTAAGCGACGAATAAAAAAAATATTTTGTTATAAATATCACATACAGCGAAACAGCGGTAGCATCTACTGTTTTAATAATATGCATACATATTGTAATTAATGTTTAATGTGATATACTTATGAATAATATACGATACTATGGTTTATACTCCAGCACTATGTTTTTAGGCTGTGTGATTTGCCTCCATATAAACTGGATTAATTAATACTTATATTCATGCGCTTCATGACAACATCATTACATTTAAAATATACAAATATTACTTAAAGGGGTACCGATATACATTTTAATAATATAAATATTGAAAATACACATTACAATCGCTTACAACATAAGTTATTGATTGAAAATAGTCACTGCATCGTGACCTATTTGACCGCATTACCTATTGCGCGGCAACCTCATCAAACCCGCTGTTTACATAGGTAACCGGGGGTTTGGTGAGGTTGGCTCGCTAATACAATGTTTGCGTAATGTACTTTAATCAAAGAAAAAGCAACCTTTTGCTTACCCAAAACATATATAGGAATTATAGGAATTTTGCACAAAATATAGGATATTATAGGACATTTTGAAAAAGTCTGAAAAATATAGGAATTATAGGACCGCTGGAAGGGCTGGACGATTCTAAAGCACTCCCAACTTGCCATTTTTGATGGAGAAATAAGAAATTTACCTCCAAATTACGCACCTTAACTGGAGCTCTGTGTAATGATGCATTGTAGACATGTCAGCATTCCTTTCAATGGAAACACCATTGCACATTTCAAAGAACAAAACGATGAGCGACTTAGTACATATGAGTGACAATTTAGCACGATATTTATTAAACAAGTTTACTGATTTCATAATAAACGAGGCTATGCCGAGTTTCTTATGAAATCAGTGAATGAGTTCAATAAATCTCATATCTAATCAAAACAAAATTACGATTCTGTTTATTGCATAAACACCGCACACTACGCTGAAACTGCAATGACCACCAAACATGTTTTCTGCAGTGCCTCATTTGCATATTTATTACACCAGTGTATTATGATTGTTATTGCACTGTGTTATTCCACTGTGAAAGCATGTATGTTATGTAATGAACAGAATACCAGATTAGTGTCACATTGATATAAAGCTTTGTTAGAAGCAGCTCAAAAATTGTAGGATGGTTGGGGTTTTATGTCCAAATTCACTAGTCATATCTACAGGTTTCCAGACCAGTGCACCTACCGTGCACCTTACGTGCACTGGGCTGCTATCTTTAGCTCCAGCCCTGATGTACCTAAAAACACTAGCCTCGGGTATTCTCTATATACTTTTGTTTAGCATGCAAAACCTGAAAATAACCTTAAAGGGTTAATTTGGCTAGACATGAGGACTGGTGTGATTAGGGTCAACCAATCAAATTGTTAGCTTGCTAGTTCATATTCAACAAATAAAGCTGTCTGTAATTTAACATCGTATTTCAGCACGGAAAATAGATAAAATATTTCTGCTAATCCTTAGGACAGTCAGCCGTGTAGGTGACGGCACCGATGAGACAGTAATAGCCGGCTGGACATTGGGTACACACATCCTGGTGGGTCGTGTTGGCGTAGCTCCCGGGATCACACTCTAATGGGGTCGGCGTTTGTATCGGGCGAGTAGTGGCCAACGGTACATGGGCTATAGATAGAGAAACATATATCATTAACATGAGTACATGTATTAACAGAGTATTAACATGAGTATAAACATGAGTATTAACATGGAAAGTGCACAAGTTACAGTACCTTATGCTTCCTTGTTGTACTGAACTGGGAAACTCACAATCTGCTTTCTATTTCCGGATCAGCATAAAAGTAACAATTGGCTGAGTTTGTAGGTTTGATATCACGCTGTTTAGTTTAAACTAATCAATGTGTTGTCAAACCAACAAATTCCATCAATTCTAAACATCAAGGATGCCCCAGAAGTTGTTCTAAGGCAAAGGCAAATTACTGTATGATTTTCCAAGTTCAGTAATCTATTTATAAGGCTAGTCAATAGGATGGATGTTCTTCAGGAGGCACTTTCAATAAACTTCGTACAAATACAACTACATATGCAGCCTATGCTCAATAATTGTAAATCCATCAATTGAAATTTACAGAATATTCTAAATCTGCACTTACGAACATTTTAGTCATACAAAGTTTAGTGAAATGGCCTCCCGAAGAGCAAGTATATATTTATGCACAATTAGGGAGTGTGCCCCAGTTGCAAGTCACTCGAACATATCATTGTCAAATCTTTGTTCGGCGAATTTTAGGGGGGGCGACCGCCGGGTCAGCCCCCCCCCCCTGAATCCGCCCATGCACTCGGTCTTCCTCCAATCACCCCTTCCAGTACAGTAGACCCTTGGCTTATTCTGATAACTTCACGTTCTCTTATTTTCCAAAGATTATACAATTATGGAACTGTCTGCCTGTCGGTAAATCCCACATGTAAAATGATACTACTATAGAATGTAGCAGACTCTCATTTCTTGTAAATAGTTTTAATTTGGCAAAGTCTGTCTTTGATTCTGTTGTTTTTTTTCAGAGTAGATGTATTCAAAGCAATTTGCCACCACACCTGTCAAAACATGTCACAACATGTCACAACATATATTGATTTTTTAATATCCATAATGGCCGGGGTTTTCTGCATGCAATGGATTAATCCATGAAATCTTGAGTAACCATCATACTCACCGCCAGTGCCAGTGTTGTTGGCATTGGGAGCGGCCGTGTCAACGCCCGACTGACAGTAGTATCCTGGGCTACATTGGCCTGTGGGTGAGGCCAGTCCGGGTGTGGCACAATACGAGCCGCCGTCACACTGTGTACACTCAGACTCCGCCTCTAGTTTTGTTCCACACAGGATTGTAGGTGCCCGCCGGACACAATGTGTAGTTCAGGCCATTGGCTCCCAAGACAGTAACGCCCCTGTTGGACATGGATCAGGCTGGTCCTGGTTGGTACAGAAGTAACGGGCCGGACACACATCACATACTGGTGCCCCAGTCCGGTTCATGTAGGTACCTGTAACACAGATTGGTACAGACGTAACGGGTCGAGGAAAATGAGTACACTATGGTCACGGTGACAGAGTTATGATGTGAAAATAAGACTAATCGCAATGACTGTCTCTTCGTGACGTACACGATTTACCCGACGGTACACAAGGTCTCTAGCACCTAATCACTTGATGATATGTGTGAGTCACTTGCTTAACCCTTTCAACATAACAGACCTGTATAGTGTCATTGGCAAAAAGTGTATATCCAGATGAACCGGCTCGTGACGAGCCGTCTCATCAGGCTCTGCACTTTTTGCAAGTCATTTTCATAATTTTGGTAACAAAAACACCCCCTTTTCATAAATGGACTTGTCTGAAAATAATTTTGTGACGATTGGATTTGTTGCAAAATTAAGATATCAAAATCCAGTCCAGTTACTTAGGGGTGAAAGGGTTAAACGTCTCACTTAAGGTAAATAAATCCGATTCTCTACTTCCTTTATGGTATGGTAATTCTTATGGGTCAGTAAATTTGGTGTACATATTGTGACTATATAATCTGAATGTGTATACATGTACCGCTAATTTGGTTTGGAATGGGATATGCACAGGGAGAACTTCTTGTCTAACCAAGTCCTGACGCTTCACAACCTGTGCATAGATCTAATTGGTTATATTTCAACCCCACAAATGTCAAACAAGTAGTTCCCTGGCTTACTCCTGTTTTCATCCCTCAGTGGAATGGGAAATAAGATTATGGGTGGAAGACAGACACCTGGCTGGATATTGTAGTTATTAATCATACTGGATGTAGTAATCTCACCTCAGATGGAAAAGTGTCTATTTGTTTCCTAAGACACCCGCTGTGCCATCATCACAGGAAGGTACTTTAATTGACCACCCTCAAACTTCAGTCCCCCTTTACACCCCTCTATCAGCCAGCTAACAATCACCACAGTAATAATAGTAGAGAGAATCTAGCTAGCCCCGAAAATCCATATAAAGGAAAAAAAGGGTACAAAAACGAAACTTGTTTTGTCATATTCTACATGTCGTTGATAACCAAGAGAAAATCTAGGAAAATCCAGTTACGCGAAGTATGTTTTTTTTTGGTAAACATAAGACACCTATAAACGAAACTGCAAATTTCTGGATTTTTTATATGGTTCATTCAGTTAGGAAAATAATCTATATTATGATTGTTTTTCTATTAGAGAAATGTTAAAAACATGCAAGGATTTACACCTAAAATGTGAACTGGTGATAGTATGATGTGGCATTTTAATGAAAAATATATTTT
The DNA here is from genome assembly GCA_029237695.1 of Conchocele bisecta. Lineage (NCBI taxonomy): Eukaryota > Metazoa > Mollusca > Bivalvia > Lucinida > Thyasiridae > Conchocele > Conchocele bisecta. The sequence continues at coordinate 21,389,405 of CM055276.1, forward strand.
TTTCATTAAAAATATAAAATAATTGGTCCATTTTGTACTTTTATTTCTTGTAAGTTGTTTTATTTTTCATATGGATGTGTTTTTGAGGATTAAACACTATGTTTTTTAGGATTAAACACTATGTTTTATCAACATTTAGATAAAAGTTGGCGAGCTTTACATAAGTAACAAAAAAAATAATGATAACTAGATCAATTGAGGGAATTACTCTTTGTGTAAAATGTATACAGTTACTCCCCTTTGCTACAAATATTTGCCATTTTCAGATGTTGTTGTGTTCTGCTAGAATGCAGTTTTAATTGTAATTTAGTTGTTAAGGCCACCAGACAACACATATTCACCATTGCAACAAGGTTAAGCCTACTTGTACATGTAAGTATAACCATTTCTTGTATCATAGCCACAAGACCTTCAGCATTATACACACACCTGCTATAATTTCCAATACCAAGTTGTTGGAGCTTAAAATGCGGTTTAAGTAAATAGGCGGATCCTAATTTAATGAGATGCCATGCAATAACTGATGCAGTTATTGCACGGCAATTATTGCACGGCTGTACCTCTCAATAAAGGTACCGGCTATGACCACTCATTTGAAACCCTCCTCTGAATGCGGGATGCCCCCACCTGATAGCATTGACTCAAAACGAGGAAACTTTAGGAAATATTTTAGAAACTTAATTCAATTAAACCAATGTACTATTTAATTCAATTAAACCAATGTACTTTTAATAGCATAACTTCAGAAACACACTTCAATGCACATGAACTGAAATGTAAACAGGATATGACGATATCAACTGTCTTCACAGTGACACGCGCTGGCTGCATGTTGGGCACGTGGCACTGATTCTGAATGGACCGTTTCAATCTGCAAGCGGCTCCTGTCATTATGAGCCGCGCCCACATAGAACTTATTGGCCAATGAAACAAATTAGTTGGATCAAAATTGCGCGCGCATCTGAAATAAACTCGACTAATGTCCTCGTTTAATTCAGATACACTTGCAATTTTATGATCTAACTTATACAGGGCCGTAGCTACGTTGAAGCGAATTGCCTCGGTAGTAATTTTGCCTTCTTTTTTTTAGCGCATCGTGATTTGAATAGTACATCCCTTAGTGGTCATAGCCATTTTTCGGACGGGTACCATGACCCACCCATCCCCAATATGCCAGAAACAATTATAAAATCACATCTGGGCCCACCGCCCCTGGCCAATTTTTTCTTGAATGTGGACATAGCCATTTCTCGGACGGGTTACCTCGCCCCACCCATCCCCAATATACCAGAAACAATTATAAAATCACATCTGGGCCCACCGCCCCTGGCCAATTTTTTCTTGAATGTGGACATAGCCATTTCTCGGACGGGTTACCTCGCCCCACCCATCCCCAATATGCAAGAAACAATTATAAAATCACATCTGGGCCCACCACCCCTGGCCAATTTTGTTCTGAATGTGACATAGCCCATTTCGCGGACGGGTACTCGCCACCCATCGCCAAATGACAGAAACAATTGTAAAATCACATCTGCAGATCAGGCGAGAGATTGGAGAGAAGGTAGTTGACAAAATGATTGGAAAAACAGTAAAATAATTCACCTTCAGGAAAAAAGACACCGTAGTACGAATGAATGACAAGGACAGGGTCAAACTTGACGGAGAGACAGTGAAAATAGAGCCACAGTTATTGTTTCAGAGATTAGTAGGCGCGGCCAACAGATGTGTATAGATGAGACTGAGCTTCCAGAATTGTTCTCCTTCGAGCTCTGCACAATATCCACCTCCGCACTATTTGAAACACCACTACTGATGAGAGCAGCCGATAAATCATCACTGGCTAATGCTATGAAAACAAAAGACAACCCATGTTTAAATCACACAATGCCCGATGAAGATAAGTGTCATGTCATATGATGGTGGAATGTTACTGCAGTGGTTGCCATGGGAAAGTGGTAAAATGTATTCTGAAATATGCGAGTCCTACATCAAATTTGTACAATCTAAGTTTAGTAACGCCACTGTTGTTTTTGATGGATATGAAGGTGGTCCAAATACCAAGGACAATACACATGACAGAAGAAACACTGGTGTTGTGGGAAAAGAAGTACGATTCCGTGACTCAACGAGTTTCCGCGGTAAAAAAGAAAACATTCTTGGCAAACAGAAAGAACAAACAAGCATTCATAAAGATGTTATCACTGAAAATGAACTTAGCTGAGATACAAACATCACATGCAATTGCAGATGCCAATGTACCGATTGTACTTACAACGGTAAGATACTCAATGTCAAGACACACAGTCCTGGTTGGTGACGACACTGACTTGTTGGTTCTGTTGTTCTACCATGCATCGCCAAAGTCAATGCCCATCTACTTTCAAGAAAACCATTGGTGAAAATGTTTGTCAGGAACATTCTATTCATACACGCAGTTCTTGGATGTGACACTACTTCAAAACCCTATGGCATTTGGAAAGGGTGTTGCCTTGAAACATTTTAAGAAATGTGAACTATTTCTTTCGCAATGCTGCATCCGTTTTCAACATGTCTCCAGATAATGTATCTAAAGAAACGGTCATTCTGCGTGGAGAGCAGGCATTAGTTTGCATCTACAAAAGTGCCCCAGGACAAAGTTTGAACAGTTTACGTGCATCATCATTTGTTGAGAAAGTTGCGAAAACTTCCGTTGTCATAGATCCTAAACAACTCCACCAACTACTGATGCAGCAAAGTCCCACAGCTTACGTGTTTTCCTACAGATACAAGAGTGGAAGGCGTAAATGTACCAGTATTAGACCCCTTGGAATGGGGATGGAGCTGGCTGACAATAAATTCTATCCCATCACAACTGACACGGCACCAGCCCCAGCCCACATTATGAAAGTTGTCCGTTGTAACATGCCAGGCTGGATGCAAAACATTGGCCTGTAGTTGCCGGAAAGTTGGATTAGAATGTGGCTCTGCATGTTCAACAACAGTTGCATTATGCATTTTAATCTGATGTCGTATAATGAATTCATATTTTCATGGCGGCCATGTTGGATATACACAATGTCAGTTTTATGTCAAAATACATGTACATTGTAATATTGTTCAACAGATACATGATAAGCAACTTAAAATGGAACAAATTTGCATTCTGTAGCATGTCTAGATGTTGATACAGGAATCTGTGTTTTTCATGGCGACCATCTTGGATTTTTTTTTACTTTTTGATTGGTTTTGAGTTTTCTAGACCTTTAGTATGCAATTTCGCATCACTCTAATGTCATAAAAATACCATAAAAAACGTTTGTATGCTTTTTTTGGCTCAACCCTTATATTGATCCATCTAAATTACAGCAGACAAAATTCACAATTTCCTATTTTTTCCGCATGTGTTTTTCATAACAAAAAACTATTTTCTTTTGACTCTCACATTTTTTTCACCATTTATATGTTAATTCAAAATACTATAATATACAAAACCTCTTCATATTTAGCATTTCTAATTACAAATAGAGCCACATTAAATAAATTCCAAAAATTCTTAATTTTGTTTATTTTTTCATGTTTTTTTCCTCAAAAACAAAAATAACCAATTTTCGACATGTTTATATGTTTTTTAACATTTTTTAAGTTACAATTAAAATGTATTACATGTATAACCTACTGATTCTGACAATATATATTCAGAAATAAAGTCACAGTGAATTAATTCCAAAAATTCGCACTTTCGTTTATATTTTTATATAATTTACCCAAAAATCAAAAATCACATTTCGCGCGCTATTTTTGGACTAGATTTTTTGTATGTTGATGAATTTATTTCAAATGCTGGAATTATAAGGAATGAATGGCCTTTTTGTGGAATTTATCGGGGATATAAACTTGGAAAAGTCGCGGGAATACTGGACGAGGCCTTCCGGCCTTCGTCCAGTATTCCCGCGACTTTTCCAAGTTCATACCCCGATAAATTACACAAAAAGGCCATTCATTCCTATAATGAAACCAATGTATGACTGCACATATAAGTGTATGTTAGTTGCCTAAATGTGTAATGTCATGTTGTTGTATTATGTCATTTAACCCTTAGACCGCTATCTTATTTTGTTTGTCATCTGCTGTTTATTTTCTATTTTCCATTTCTATCATCAAAAACATGCTTTGACAGCGCGTACTTTAGAATAATTTACAACATGCTTTGACAGCATTTCAGATTCATTTCCATTGTTGGAAATGATTCTGAAGTGCTGTCAAAACATGTTTTTTATTGAGAAATAAGGGCTTTAGGCAATACAGTCGAACTTCGATGGGTCGAACCCTGGTAAACTCGTCAGCCATGCTTGCCTCGAACTAGCCTTTAGGTCCCGGCAGAATTCCTATATAAATACGTTAAAACTACCCGGCATAGGTCGAACTTGTGAAAGTCGAACAACCCTCAATGCCTCGAATCGCTGTCACGCCCGGTCGTGTATAAATCCACTATAAACACCACAAAAACTCGAACATGTCAGACGATTGTCTCCAGACTAGTTGATTGACTTTCACACCTATTGTTAACCGGTTGTCAAACAAATCTCAAGTGGTCATTTGAGCGTATACAATAACGGCAGTCGTGACCAGCATACGTGGTAATTATGCATTGACGATAAGGTATTTAGACGTGTTGTGATCGAGCAGGTGAAGTGGAAGACTACGAAGCAAGGCGAGATAACAGACTTCTTCAATACCGGACGTGTATGACTTTCATGATAAACTTGTACTGGGTTCCATGTGATAGTAAAATGCCAATAGGTACAAACTCAGAGATGCTTTCACATGATCGTATCGGACGGGACAATCAAGTCCGCCAATTGTATTTCGTAATCATTTTCTGTTGTTCTCATGTTCTATTGCTGTATAATGGCTATGTAAATAAAAACACACATGAGTTTGCCGGTTCTTTCTTTATTTTATTAAAGCCTGTTTCTGTTAATAAACGACTGTGACAATCGACCGTAAATGCAAATGTAAGCGCATTTATCGGACGGGACAATCAAGTCCGCCAATTGTATTTCGTAATCATTTTCTGTTGTTCTCATGTTCTATTGCTGTATAATGGCTATGTAAATAAAAACACACATGAGTTTGCCGGTTCTTTATTTTATTAAAGCCTGTTTCTGTTAATAAACGACTGTGACAATCGACCGTAAATGCAAATGTAAGCGCATTTATATGAAACAACGTGTCGTAATGACGACTTGTTTCACTTAGTACACTGACCAACTCGTAGATCTGAAATGGTTACAGTAGAAAATCCCGATGGGTCGAACAACGGATGGGTCGAACTAAAACTTAACCCCGCAGGCAGTTCGACCCATTGAAGTTCGACTGTATATAAAAGCAACAGCAGACGACAATTGCTGTGAGTAGCGGTCTAAGGGTTAAAGGCAAGAACACAGGGCCAGATTTGATGAGGATAAGGTTACAGCTATACCAGTCACATCATACCACAACTACTAATGGAATACACTGATTGCAAAACAGGGAATATCCCACTTCTGACACGTCGTTCATTTCTGGAAGTATCAGGTCAATCCAATAGCCAAGTGAAGTGGTATTTAGCAAGACTTGTAAGCCGATAAGTGGTAACGTAGTTGGGCATTAACCCTTAGACCGCTACACACAACAATTGTCATCTGCTCTTGCCTTATTTCTCAATAAAAATATGCTCTGACAGCACTTCAGAATCATTTCCAATGGAAATGATTCTAAAGTGATGTCAAACCATCTTGTAAATTATTCTAAAGTGCTGTCAAAGCACGGAAAATAGAAAATACACAGAGAAGACAAAAAATTAAGATAGCGGTTTAAGGGTTAAAGGGATGGGCTCATAATGAAAGGTCATGAGCATATCAATAACTATTTACAATATAATACATAGATGGTCTAGTAACATAAGGTCGTAACTGCTATGCTAAAGCATAGCAGTTACAACCTTATGTTACTAGACCATCGACATGATGAATACATGAAACGTTGATATGCGAAAATTACAATACGGTACACCAGTAATATTTAATTGTGTAAATATTTTCAAAAGAAATTTTGCGAAACATATTAATTCATTTAAAATTTAAATCCTTACCATCAGCACAGGGATTGGGACGGTATTCCCTTCGGGGCAGTAGTGTCCTATCGGGCACACGTTACCCGTGGTGCCATCCGTGGGTGTACTCGTTTTAGCAGAATCTGTGCAATAATACCCCGCCATGCACGGACCTGAAACATAAGTGTACTACTATGTCAATGCATGTAATAGATGATGGCTATTACAACATGTTAAAGGGGCATAAAAATTATCACGATTTTTTTACAAAAAATACTATAAAAATAAAAAACGTGTTTTCATCATGGCCCTGTGTAAAGTGGTTTAATTGACGATACATGACGATACTAGGACTGCAGGGTTTTGTTTGTTCAATTTTCACCGATATCGGTATATAAGTAATGGATTTTCTATCTTGTTGAATGCAACAAGGGGGGGGGGGGATTTTGTCCTACAATCCTTTCACTATTTCATCTGTCTTTTATATTTTTCTGTATCCTTCTAGCTCCGACACCTGGGGGCCGTTTCACTAAACTTTGTACGACTAAAATGTTCGTAAGTGCAAAATTATGGTAGTCTGTAAATTTCACATAAACAATGTTTTCTTGTAAACAATTATTGGATTTACATTTATTGAGCATAGGCTGCATATGCAGCCTATGCTCAATAAATATAAATCCATCAATTGAAATTTCCAGATGATCCTAAAGTTGCACTTTTAGTCATACAAAGTTTAGCGAAACGGGCCCCTGTTGTGTATTTTTTTGTCACAATAACAGCCTATTCTCAGTGATTCTTTCATCGAGCTTAAATTTATTTTTGTGACTTGGTATAACAAGCGAGTTGAAAATTCCTATTTTCTTTCTCACACGTGGTACCAACGATCCGCCTCCATGTCGGCCCATAGTAAATTCCTAAAGGAAAGCTGTTTTTCACAAGTTAATATTTTGACAAAAGTTCATCTCATAAAACTAAACAAATTTGTACATGTAACATTTGTATTATTCTGAAATGCGACATTTCACATGGGACAGACGGTATCATTACATACAAACTTAGCATATGCAGTTCCAAAATGAAAATATATCTCCACTCATCCTACCCCATATGGAAACTATAATATACAAGTACTGCCTATTAACTTGTATTAAGGTTTAAAAGTTTCAAATTTTTGTGAAACAGCCAGATGGACAATACATGATATGAGTTTAACATATTAACATACTGGGTAATTTGAATTAGTGTCTATATGTAGTCATAATGACAAATTGACCAGAAATGGCATCGTTAAATGAAGCTTATCCCCTCGCTGGTAGCCTTGATAATAATTAAAAAAAAACAACACACAACTAAGTGACCTTGACATTGGGCGGTCGAATGCGAGTTGTACTGGCAGCCTTGATAATAAAAAAAAGAAAAGAAAAAAGAACTTAAACAACGTTTTTGCCGACGTTGGTCGTATGCAAAACATAGCACCATCCCTAGACACACATTGTAGCCAAATATTATCAAAATCGGTGAAGCATTTAGAGTTATTGAAAAATGAAAGATGTTACTAACTTACCTATACATACGTAGATCGACCAATGCTACATCCCCTCTGAGCTATCAGCGAGGGGATAATCACTCTTATCAAACTGGGTGATACACCGCTAGTTGATTAGTGTGAGCTGGTAAATTGGACAAAAGTAGGTCAAGATCAGCCATATGTTATGAATGTTTTAGATAGAGGTTTGTGATGCACACGACTGACTCTTGTAATTAAACTAACTAATATGAGACACGCCATGTGATTTTGTACCTTCGGACATCTGCGTAATTTCATGAAATACGTTCGAAGGCACAAAAATGCCACGGAGTGTCTCCTTATGTAAGTATAATGATGAGATATACTCAGAGATTTAGTCAGATACTTACATAGTAGTCGCAGGTACATTTAGAAAGTGTATTATTTACATGTGAAATATTACAGTAGTGTGTGCGATTGTGTTCCACTTGGAACCCGGAAGGGAACGTGGTCCAAATATGGTCCAAACGTGGTCCAAACATGGTCCAAACTTGGACCAACCAAGCATTTCCTGTACTTAATTCTTTTGGCCTAATAACTGGTATACTGTGCTCTGGAGAAATGGGTCTTACGGGATTCGTGGCCAGTGTAGATCCTGATTAAATAACATACTCCTGTATCCCGATAGCGATCTCTTTTGATTGTTAGAAGCATTATGGATGTTTTATTGATGGAATGGTGAACAGTGCAGATCCTGCGGATCTGGATCTACACTGGTCGCAAAACCCATAAGCCCCATTTCTCCAGTCACAGCCATATATAAATTCTCTACTCTTGTCATGACTCATTGCTGCTGCCACTTAATTGAGAAGTGGGGCTCATGGTAATAATGTTTGTTACAATAATCAGTGATCAGTTTTATTGGTTGAATGACAAATTAGGCTGTGACTGGAGAAGGTACATACTGTGCACTAAAAAGATAATTTTCATGTTTTATGGCCACAATAAGTTCATTTTAAAGAAATAATATATTGTGAACTGATCGACATGTGTGATAAGTCCAATACAGAATGATCAGCAAACTTTGCTTTATTTTAATCATTTCAGCGCAATCAATTCTGCTGTTTGAAAATCTACAAAAATGATGTAAAAAATCATATTTTTTATACGATATGATCCAACACCCTGTGTTGTATTTGGTGAATGTTAAATGTTAGGTGACTATAATTTGTGATATTATACACATTCTGACAACAACGTGACCAGTGATGGACCAGGGGGCCGTTTCACTAAACTTCGTACGACTAAAATGTTTGAAAGTGCAAATGTATGATAGTCTGTACATTTCCCATTAGCAATGTTTTCTTGTAAACAATTATTGAATTTACATTTATTGAGAATAGGCTCCATATGCTGCCTATGCTCTATAAATGTAAATCCGTCAATTGAAATGTTCAGACGATCCTAAATTCTCACTTACGACAATCTTAGTCGTATGAAGTTTAGTGAAACGGGCCCCAGGTCCCACAATTGTAAAAGCATCTTCTCCAAGTCCATACTAGAATCAGGACATTTGATTTGCCGTGCCTCAAATAATCAAACTTCCTGATATCGGACATTCGAATTGTTAACCCTTTTTCACCCAATAGACCATAAAGTCAACAAAAGGCTCATTTCTTGAGACAGGTTTTTTTGTTTTTTTTATTGATGTTTAACGGCCTATCAACAGCTATGGTCATGTAAGGCCGGGTCAACGGGTTTGGGGGGTAAATTACCCATCACGTGCTCAAACCCGCCATCCACCAGGTTTTTGTTTATAAATAAGATTTACAAAACAACATACAGCAATTTTGCGTGCCTTAATTAAAGGACAATTTGAACATGCCATGAATGTTGCATTTAAGCTTGAACCCCACTTTGTATAGAGAATGTGGGGTTCAGTCATAGTGAATTGCCATCACCCCATGTGGTGAGTCTGGAGGATTTTCTGAGATACAAGATGTATTGATTTCAACTTCAAAGAAGTTACTGATAGCAATCTGAGGTAATTAAGGACTGGCAACTCAGCCTATTTTCTAAAAAAGAACAAAAAAATCGACGAATGTAAAAATAGTTATCATACATGTATTTGTATGAAAAAATAGGCAATGCCATTTTTTTAAATTTTGAAATTCGTCCATAAATGAGCAAATCAAATTAATTAATTTAATTAATTTGGTTCTAGTGCATTGCATGCAATGCCATGCATATGCGTAGAAATACACATAGACTATTACACAAAGGAAATAGTCATACAAGTTTCATAACAAGAAACGAGGCAAAGCCACGAAGGCCAGGTTTTTTCCAAGCATAGACACTTGGATAACATAATTATACCCACTTTTTGTAGACTAGATGGCCGTGGCCTGCATGTCGCGCCTTGGGGCGAGGCATGGACACTAAAAAAATAGATATAGTAGATGGAAAAACTTTAACAAAAAAACTTTAACCGGACACACGGACGTACAGACGAACGGACGGACGTATGCCAAAATGCCGACGATATCGCGCTTTCCGCAAGCGGGTGCGACAATGATGATAAACACCCATGTGAAGTATCAAGGTAATGGGTGAAGCAGTTACAGAGATATAGTACACAAAAAAACTTTAACAAAAACATTCAAAGTAATTTGACCTTGACATTGGGCACAGGGGCCGCACGGTTGGGGGCTAGAATGAAACTAGATTGGTCAGTAA